>JANHGL010011712.1:24641-36672 GCA_024611195.1 Ceyx melanurus | reverse complement strand
CCTGCACGGAAAGCTCCTTCAGCTGCTTAGCCCAACAGCATAAATTTGATCTCGTAATTAGTATTCAGCTCAGCATCTTGGATAGAAACCAATGTTACAGCCAAGAGGTGGTTTAAATCACATAAATCATAGATCAATGACAGAACTCTAAGCACTGGATAGATTACAAAAGTAAGCTTTAGTTAAAAATAGATTAACCATTTCCCTGCAGGAATTCCTTGGGAAAAAAAAATAAAAAATACCCAACCCTGAATCTAAAACAAATAAAATTAAATCTGATAATTTTTTTTTCTAATGTATGCATATACTAGATGAATTGTTCTTTCCCTTGACAGTTGCACACTGATTAAAGAAATGTGTTAACATGCTATTTCAATGGAAAATATTGTAAATTGTGGAGACTTTAATTTTTTTTAATGAGCCTTTAATAGGCAGAAAGAACATACCAGCAATGATAGGTACAGGTTTACAGCAAATGTCACAGCAACCAACAGATACTTCTTCAGTCGCTGTTTTTATAAAGAGGCTAAAAAACCTTCCCAAGCCAAGAAAAATGTTTTTGAGAAGTGTTTTTAAAGTCGTTTGTGTTCTAAATTTTAACTAATGAAGCGCCCGGTCTGCAGAAGTGTCTCGAGCCATCTGCTACCCTGATTTAAGTGACCACAGGGGTACTCAGCATCTCGAAGGATTGTGCCCAAGATCACCACACTGTTAAAAGTTCAGTGGAAGGGGAAATATGGGGTTGATTCTCTTCCCTTTGACTAGGAAAGGAAGGAGGGTTTGACTCAACTCGAATTCTCCGCCAGTGCAAACCAATATCATGCCAAGTGGAGGGGGTTGTGACAACCAGGAGCCCACCCTGCACACTGAGAACTGCAGAAGAAGGATTAAAAGCATTAATTATAAGAGCAGAATTAAAAGGAGTGCTTGCTCCTGTATATTTTACTGTGTTTTCTTCCCATGGGGTCAGATATTAGTCCAAAGGAAAAAAAAAAAAAAAGCATAAAAAACCCACCAGTTTTTTGCTTTTGAAAGCAAATTAGCATGTCCATTTTCTTAGCTGTGGAATTAAAAGCAAGGAATGCCTTAGCAGCACCTCTGCCATTCCTCAGGCCAGAGAACCTCACAGTTCCAAGCCCTGGTGTCTGGAATACTGCCCTCAAATTCCTCCTGCTGACTGGCACAGGGGGAAGAGCCTTTTAAACACACACAAGTCTGAGGCAGTGCCAGAGACCTCAGAGAGATGAAAAGCAGCCCAAGCACCATGCACCCAGTCCTGCCACCTTTACACCCTTCCAGGCTCTCCAAACACAGCTTCAAATTAGCTAGTAAATAATTGAACAAACTGAGAGAAACCCAAAGTTTCCTATGCCTGGACTAACAAATTTTGACCACATGGAGAACTGAAAACATGGGAATTTACTCCAATAAAAAGCTGCACATTTCCTGAACTGGTAAATAACTATTATAACCACAATATAGTGGAACCAAACTTCCCAAACACCAACACCTGGCTGTATAGTTAAGTTTCCACAGATCACAAATTGTTGTGGCCATATCTAAAATTTTAAAATAAATATTTTATATTAAATTAATTTAGATTATAAAATGATATTAATAAGTATTACTGCTTTTGTAGGCATTTACCTTTGTTTTCAAATTCTGTCTAAAAGAAACTTTTTAAACTTGCAGTGCTTTATGGTAACGACTTCTTTTCATTCCCAAGTTCTTGTTCCCCTGTAAGAAGAAATATCTTGCTGGCTATTTGAGGAACAACACTCCAGCTTCAGAATGGGCACCCAGTGATCGAATGCTGCAATATATGCAATGAGAGATAGATTCAAACAATAATAACTAGCACAGGCTCCAGGGCACAGCAGAATGTGTCATTTGCTTCAGCCCTGATCCTTTAACCATCAGCCCTGTGAGTAGTTCAGTGGAAAATAGATGGGACCTCTCATGTAAGTACAGACTGCTCATATCAGGAAGTTTTCAGAGGCTCTGTGTTTTCTAAGATGCTGAAAAAATTCACATCAAGTTTGATAAAACTAAAAAAATAAAGAAAAAAAGAAAAAAAAAAATCTCTTGTAATAAGCCAAATTGTCAGAGAGATGTCAGGGTTAATTTTTAAAGGCACATTTCCCTCCAGCAACAACTCTCTTTAATTATTTCAATGTGAAACACATTACCAGGCATGTTTCATTCCCTGTTCTCAGCTCGCAGAGGCTGACACAAGATAGGTACAAGATGTTAAATCTCCTTCTGTGATGCTCACACACATCGGTGCTGGGTACCCTGGTCCTTACCACATCTGGAGGGAGGAGAGGGTGTGCAGCACCTGCTGCACCTACAGCCTCCAGCTCCTCACACCCAACTTCTGGGGCCACCACCTCATTGTCACAACACTGAAAGGTAGGAGGATATGGTTGAGGAAAAAAAAAAAAAAAAAAGCAGGATTTCAGAGTATGGCCCTTGACATGTAAACAGGCACCGAGCACAGCACGGAGCCCACAGCCAGAGTGGTTTAAGGGTTATTGGGTAACCATGGCACATGTGACAGCCTCCCAGTGTATTTGCACAGGAATTTCTCCAGATACGTGGTTTGTTTTGGTTTGGGTTGGGTTTTTTTCACTTTGAGGTTTAATATTCGTGTGGATTAGACAGCACAAAGCAGGCGAAGTCCAGTGAGAAGGCTGCTGGTACACTGCAGCAGGCTGAGCATCCAGCACTGCAGGGTGCTTCTCCAGGGCTTTGTGAGAAACACTATGTTCATATGCACAAAGGTCCAAAATTAAAGATCAGCTCAAAAACACGAGTGACACTGGTTTCCAAATTAGAGATGCAGAAGAAACCTCGATTTAATGTATGGGGTCAGTGTCCCAGAGCAGCACGTTTGACCAGGTACTTCAGATGCAAAGACTGATTGATTCAGATGGGTGTTCTGTTTTCTAACATAATTTCACACTGGAGAGACAAACATTTAAAGTTCTTAAATATGCCAGGAGCCACAATGATCTAGTCACCCCCACCTCATTTTGGTGCAAGGAAAGTCTAATACTTTTCTTGAGGAGAAAGGATGGAAGGGAAGAGGCTTTAGACCAGCTCTACCAGATCAGCTGTATTCTAATGGTCTTTTTTTTTTTATACCACCTACAGTAAAACTCACTATACATCTAGCTGTAAGATTAAAAGCTTTTCAAGTTGCTATCTTGGGAAATTTCTTTCAAGGAAATTACTACAAAGCCTTGTTTTAGTGTCTTCCCCTACTGTGCGTCCTACTGTGTTTTTTTAATAAGGAAAGCTATCCATCCATAGAGGTGTATCCTGTTCTCCATGCTTGAGTGTCTAACAGCAGGCACATACAGTAGACACTCTGATGTTTTGCCTCTTTAATTTTCACTCCATAACGTCGGTGCCTGGTTTTCCTGACTGCACCTTCAGAGCCCTTTAATTATGGGCGTGCACAGAATTTTGAGAGGGGATTTTCAGCAGGGAAACTCAGATGCTGGGAACAAGTTTCATACGCAAAGATCTTTGGAAGTTTTGAACCACAAAATAAAATCCTGCTACGGCGTTATCACGGGATGGGAAGCGAGATAACATTACCAAGAGAAAAAGCAATACTAAGACTTCATGACTAAAGCAGAAAAGAGAATGGAGATGCTTCATTTAGTCTTGAAAAGATGCTTCATATAGATACAGAGATGCTTCATATAGATATGCTTCATATAGATATGGAGATGTTTCATAGAGATACAGAGATGCTTCGTGCAGATATAGAGATGCTTCATACAGATATAGAGATGCTTTATACAGATATAGAGATGCTTCAAGCAGATACAGAGAGAGATGCTTCATGCAGATATAGAGATACTTCATACAGATATAAAGACGCTTCATTTAAGCTTTAAAAAGGCAACTATGTGCTAAATATAAAAGTATGGCAGATATACCACCATGGTTTCAAGCAAGCAGGACAGTCACAGGTCCCTACACTCAAACTCTCAACCAAACAAAAAAACTCATGATACAGAATTTATTAGCCTGGGGATTTTACCACAGATCTTGATGAATTTTTTTAAGCCAGGTCAAGCATCTCCCTGATAAAAGGTTACCACACCTCTCAAACATCAGGCTTGAAACATTTTTGGCTGGTTTTTTTTTTTTCATAACAAGACAGGTACCAGGTTATAAACGAGCTCTGCTCCATTGACTTCAGACAGGGTGTGGAAATTGAGTCCGTGGAGCACCATCCGTTCTCCCCAGCCAAGTACCTGAGTTTCTTTAGTAACTGACACAAAAATTAGCACATTCCTCCTTTTTGCTAACACAGGTATGAGCTCTATGAAGGAAACGTGTGCCAACGCTGACAGGATGGGAGTACTTTAATTTCCAAATTACATAGGTAAATAAATGGAGCCGTATAACCTGATAAATGAAAGATTATGAAAATAGTAATATCCTGCAAAATCTTGAGAGGCATTATAATTCCTCAAACAATTATCTCCTGTCATATTTGTGAGTAGCCCATGTAGTTCAAGAACAGAAAATACAAATGTGCTCCTTTAAAATTCATGGAACCACTCATTCTGTCATAAAAGCAGGCATCTTTCATGGCTACTTATTTCACACAGTCTCATAACTAATACTGACAGATACTTGGAATGCAAAAAAAAAAATTAATAAAATAAAGAGCACCGGACAAAGAACACGAGCTGCTAGATTTGTACATTTTTATGCTTAAAACAGAAAATATTACACACCGCAGCAGAATTTCTGGCATAATTAAATTAAAATTTGTAGATAAAAATGAGATTGTACAAAGACTGGTGGTATACTGCTACCAGGATTGGGCTGTGCTGCATCCATGACAACAGGATGGAAGGTTGCTTTTAATACTATTATCTTACATACCCACAGCTGAATGCTAATGCAGCTATACTGAGGAAATCAAGTTTCAGATCTGTATCCACTGAACTTACATCCACTAGGCAGGGAGTTTAAAAGCCAGGCTAGCATACAAAGACTAATATTATAGCTCTGTCAACTCCCCAAAGGTCAGGTATTTCAAAAGGTATACACAAATATTAATTGTCAGGTAGTTCTGTAGCAAAGACCACAACTGAGGCTAAACAAACAAATAAAAAAATAAATAAAAATTGGGTTCTGTGACCACAATTTTGTTCCAATTTTATTTTATAAAATGGAGGTGCAGAGGAAAACAAAGATTTATGTTCTGAACACTGACACACCATGATACTGTTGCTTATGAATGTTGCCTCAGAAAGAATTTTACCTGTTTTCCTCAATGGACCAGACAGAAAATCTGTGGGAAAGCAGCTGGGCAGCCTTATTTTCCAGCAAACATCCACAGCACAACTGACTCATCCTCATCCTGGCTGAGGGATGCAGCTCCCAACCCCAGCCCGCCCTGTGCCTGAACAGGGAATCTCTGCTCTCCCCAGAGGAGCAGCAAACTCCCCCTCAGGCACCTCCAACTCTGCCCAGTCCCTTCCACAGACACTGTCTCCAACTTCTCCATTCATCTTGTTCTGGATTTCAAAACACGCTTTGCTATAAAATCACTAAAAAACCCCAAGCTACTGTTTCAAGGGGTAACTAGCTTAGTATTTCCCAAATAACAGAATTCTGAGCTGTCCTGTAAAAAAATCAATGTTTCTCTTCCTTGTTGGTGTTAACAAAATCAAACCAGCTCAAGTCCCCAGGCAGAGAACCCTCTAAAGCCTTGTTCTACCAGAAGTGATATCATGTGGCTGGCAATGCTGATCCATCTTGCAGGAGGTGAAGCCAGCATTACAAACACTTCAGACTCTCCTCGGTGCACAGGTAATTTTCAGGCATCTCATGCTATCTATTTTTCCTTCTCCGACCCACGACGCTGGTGGATGGAGAAACTCCAAATCATTTGAGCTGCTGTAAATTATTTGACCACTTTCCTACACCAGGCTGTAAGATATGGTGTCACTGAAATCCAAATCCAACTTATTTCTAAACCACAGGCTCACACGCCGTCATACTCTGGATGATTTGGGTTTATGTGGAAGGTTCTTGCAGCAAACTCTTGCTCTGTCTTGTTCTGGATCCTGTCACAGTCAGATGCGAGGACATTCCAGTGGGTAAAAATGCTCCATTTGTTTGTGAGTTTATTCTTAGAATTACTATGCAGGAATAAACATAATAAAAAAAATAACATCTAAATAAATGCAATAAAAGAATCTGAACAACTAAACTAAGCTAATGACTAAGAGGTACTTCTGGTGAAGGCTTCTCAAATCCACAAGGTGTTCTTGCAGGAGACCAAGCCACCTGCCATGAAAAATGAGGATTCACCAACAAAAATGCAAAAAAATGCTTCAGTTAGGAAAAGTTAGAGGCGGCAACAACAGTCACTAGGACAAAAGCACTGGCCTCTCAGTGGCAGAATGACAAAAATTTGGACTGCTTTATGATATTGTCATTAAAAGAAAAAAAAAGTATTAAGTTGTTAGTGGAAGTGTATTTAAGAAAAACCCCACATGTGGATGTAATAGAAAATTAATCCTTAGAGCACAGAAAGTCCCTGAGGATGTGGAATCCATCAGGAAGTTACCTCCTGTCCCAGATTTTCTTGTTGCTTGCCTCTGCTGACAACAGTTGTCTTTTCATTAGAGTATTTGATATCAATTTGCTCAGACACCAGGGGCAAAACAGGATTTCACTTTCTTCATCTGAAAGACACTGATCCACAGAATTAGTACTTTGAACAGATGCCAGAGTAAAATAGTGACATATTTTCTAAACTAATAACCACAGGTGGCCACAGCAAATTGTCCACAGCCTCTCAGGGCTGCCCAGGCAACCACAGCTCTCCTGGATTTCTGGTGATTCCAGCACAGAGAACATCCCTGATTGTGAAGGCATCTCCTTCCAGACAGCTCTTGATGTGGTTCATGTTTCTAAACTAACCCCATAAAGAAATGTCATGGATTTTAATGCCCTTTTTCAGATGATGCCCATCCTTCTGCAGCAGGGGCTGCAAGGGAGCAACAGATCCAAGTGCATTTTCAGGTTAATATCTCTCAAAAGAGGTTAGCCTCTGTTTTGGTACCCACTGAGCATTAAATTAACTGAACATGATACCACAAAGAACATCATAAAGGGTGTCCACTTCATTTGACCAAAGACTTGGCTACCTTCTGCTTCTACCTGTTTCTGGTGCTGCAAAAACCAACAGCTTCTTCTCCCATAAGCAAAGACCCAGCTGGCAGAATGTTATCACACAGCTCAACTGAGCTGGCATCTGGTGAAACCTGTGGTGCACCCCAAAATCACTTTGCCCACTTAGAAATATTTTCACAGACTTTGGCTCATTTCTTTTTCCAAATGTTGATTATACTGAGAATTTATCACAGAAATCCTTACCACAAAAATGAACTGCTGTGAAGTGACTGGTCCTGCATCCACAAAGGGTCTGGTTTAGGTGCCCAGCTTAGAGCCCAGTCACCCTACCAGGCCTGGCAGGGAAAAAGTCTTGGCTGAGAAGTTGCAGAGCTCCCCACTGTGCTTTCTGCTGGGCTTAAGCAAGAAGCTGACTCTGCAATTGAAGAAATGCTTTGGGACTTGCAGCAAGCAGAGCTTGTGCTCTGATACAGCCAGAGACAACCTAAATTGTCAGTCTAAAACTAGGCAGCATGAATTTTCTCCTAAGCATCACTGCTTCCACTTGATGGAAGCATGGAAAATGAAGGTGGAAAACTGAGAGGACCAGAAGCAAACCTCTCTGCTTATCAGCAGGACACCTACACCACAAGCACAGGAGATTCTGTACTCATGTCACTGACCTATGATGATCTTTCACAAGTGGCAAAGATCTGTCAGGGCTGAGGGATCAAACTCAAGCAACCAATTTGTTCCAGCAGAAACCAACCCATCACTTGAGAATACTCTCATAGAAGATTAGTCTCCAAACAAAGAGCAAAAGGAGATGCAAACCCATCAGTTACTGCTGTTCCTCCATCATTTTGCATCATTTCACTTTGATGCCCAAACGAGCTTCTCAAGCAGAACCCCCTCTCTCTGGGCAGGTACAAGGTGCAAAAACCAGCCTGCAAGACCCCAAGCGGAGCTTCCTCCCCTCTGATCTACAGTTACTTCAGTGCAGCTTCAGCAGAGACTGCACACAAAACCCCAGCTTTCTGCCCACAGGGGAAACTCATCTTTTATCCCACAGTCATTTTGTAACATGGACAACACCCTAAAAAACATTAATCTAGCTTCATTCAGATGAAAAGCTCTTGTCCTCGCAACAAGCCCTGATCTGGGATGGGATCCACATCAGGATGATCTCACCCTGTGGGCACAGGGTGCTCCCTGGGATGCTCAGACCAGAGGTACTGGGCTGGATCCATTCCCAGACCCCCTAGTTTGGACTGCCAGCCCCAGCAGGGCAAGCACACAGCAATTAAATGCCTTCAGACACCACATTTGAGAAGCTTCATTTCAGCCTCATTTTCTTCCACTGAACATTAGACTTTGTACTGTGTCCAGCCACCTCTGCTAAAGCAATTCAGCTACTTTTGAAAATAAACCTTTAAAGAAACTTACTAATTATGTTTTGGAAGCCAGTTGGGATGGTCAGAATAAAAATGCTCAAACCAACTTAACACTTCCTGAATTTGAATTATTTGGGTATGCAGGCATATAATAGTCCAAGTGGTTTTATTGGATGATTTAAAAATAAATATATGATTTGGCTTTGATTCATTAGTATTTACCTCAGAAAAAAAATATCTGAGGTCATGTAGTTTTTTATTAAAAAAAAATAAATAATCAATCTCAGACCAATAGTTTTCCAGTTGTTAGCAGTTAATGCTGTCTTCAACTCAAGCATTCAACAAGAATTTTAAGTGAAAATGACCTTGCTCACATTCTACTCTTCCTTAAACAGACATTCCCATTTTTGCCAAAGACACACCAAGAATTATTTGCATTTCTATTACTAACAGAGGAGTTTTACAAGACAGGGAAGCTATGGGCAAGAATCAGCTGCACGAGGGGAGGCTTTGAAAATCACCCTCCATAAACATACTGTTGACACTGTTACAGCATCATAAAGCCAGAGTCCAATCCTGCAAACATGAAAACACTGGAGTTCCTCCTCGACCTGTGCTTGCAAAGTTGGTCACTCAGGGCTGCACAGTACCACGCTCTGATTCCCAGCCACCTTTCCCTTCCCTTGGGTCTTGAGAGCAAAACTCAACTCAACCTCCACCCAATGACTTCAGATACATTTATCTCGTTTTTAACCATCTCTCTGTTTTCCCACCAGTGGCTTTTTGCCGGGTGGGGTTGGGTTTTCCCTCCAGCTCCCTGGCAAACAGCCCATCTGGCACCCATGTGGCAGCATTTGCTAAGTGGGATCCGGCAGAAAAGTGCCACATTACCAGTAGCAATCACAGCCATGAGCAGCACCACGACACACACAAAGAAATGACTTCCAGATCTTTTGAAAATTTTATTTTTTTTTAACTCTGGAAAAATTGAATGTATAAAATAGCACTTTTTTTTTTTTTTAACTGCAACCCATGGTGGTGATAATATAGCATGGATCTGCAGTAATATATTTTCTTTAAGCCATCCAAAGGCTTAGCACCAGCAGGTCTTACCTAAGCTCAGCTCCCATCTGCACTGGTGAAGGTACTTGATGCAAAACACTTGGTAGCCAGGGATCTAAAGAGCAGGGAGAATACATTTGCTATAGCCAAGTTCCCCTAGCTGAGAGCTTTTTTGGGTTTAATATATATCCTTTTGGATTCCCTGCATTATGAGGGGGAAGGGAGTTGTATAAACAGGCTTGGGAAAAAAAAAAAATTAAAATAAAATAAAATGCATTGCTCACATTTTTTAAAAGTTGCCTGGGGCAGTTGTAAGTTACATAAAGTTGCCCCGTTCCTGTTGTAGTTATTCCAAAGTTATCTAAGGTGATGAGCATAAAGTGACAACCCCAAACTTGGAAATTAAAAGTTCCTAAATGGGGCATTTTCACACACACAAAATAAGAATATAACCAACAGCCCACAAACTAAGACATGACTTCTAAATTTCATCATAATCACTAAAGGTTATTCTAAGAATTCTTATTTTTTTTTAAATATACAAAACATCTATACTTAAAAAATGCAGTAATTACTTGTAGATTAGCAGAGCCTGAAAGGAACTATTCACCTTTCCAGCAGCTGCACTCATAGACTTCACTTTGCCTGACACTTGTGTAATAATGGGAATATTTAGCTTTTCTGAGTATTTATTCCCTACCCTCTTGGTTTCTAGAAATCCTTCAAAATCTATCATGTTAGAAAGAGAAGATATTCTGGGGAAAATTACTCCCTTTTCTTAACATTCTTCTTCCCCCCACACACACATTCTTGATTTCCCACACACATTTTTTAGGCCCTGCAATGCAAGTTTTCAGGAGCTAAATCTACGAGATAAATCTAAAAGAAAGGGTATTTTAAAATAATCACGACAAAAATAAAAATCATCCCTGCCTAAATATAATAGTAAAAAGCTTCACATCTTTTGTGCCTTTTATGAGAGGGAGAGAGGAATGATTAAAAATGTACCAAGGGCCACGAATGCCATTTTACTGTCATTTCCTTTGATTAACCTTCACCTGACCTCAATCCCTAAGGCAATTTCAGTTTCTTTTTGTTCTTCCGTTTAAATTCTTCAGTGCACCAGGTGAGTCCAGCTCGGTCACTACGGAGCATTCACAGAGAGCAGACTGGTTTGGGGGAGAACTTCACAGAAAACCTTTCCTCTGGAGAATCATTTGCAAAACTTTAACAGGGATGGTGGCAGGTCGCCCTTGCTTCAAAAACGGGGATTTTTTACAACCCTGGGGAATTATATAATGACTTTTTCTAGGTATTAGTTAAAGCAGAGCTGAGCAAAAGCACACCAGTTTGCACCAGAGCAGGACCTTGGTGCTGCTGGCTGGAACAGACCCAGCACGTTGGCTGTTCTCACCAACATCTCCTCCTTGCATCACTAATGACATCTGCTTGCACAGGAGATATAAAGTGTAACTTGCTCTCTGGAATGGGAAAAAAAAGCCAGCATGAATTAAATCTTAAAAACAACAAAAAATGGAAAGGATCCAGCAATTCAAAGAAATCGAAGGAATCAAAGAAAACAAGAAAATTATAATTAAAATTGTCCCAAACTTGAGACAAAGTATCAGCATTTCTTGCAAACTGCCATCCAAATAAAGTTCAGTTTGGGTCAATAAAAATGTATAGGCATGAAAAATTTTGAAATGCTTTATCTCTTCTGGCTGCCTAAATTTTTATTTCCTTGCTAACTGTAGATTTAAAAAGAAAAAAACCCCACCTTATTAAATGCAAACCTGGTGGGTTTCAAAAGTATAAAATCAACTATTGTGTCAATTTCCAAATTCCACCTTTGTAAAGGAGATGATTCATTAACTCTGATCTGCTCCAGTCTATAGTTTTCTTCTCCACAAACTAGTATTCCCTGACAACATGAAGGACTAACAACAGAAAAAATCCTTTTCTGGTCTTAAATATTTAATAGCATTCACCAAACAATTAACACACACTCTTCAAATATGTCTGTCTTCACCTGTATTTAAACAGGCTCTGCTTCCTCTGGATCTCTGGATACATCCAGTGAGTGATGCCAGCTCTATGTTAGGCTGGGTTATCTAATCTGTGGCATATTCCCCCCCCAGTTTCCCACCCCAGCATCTCCAGGTTCTCTGGTAGAATGGCCAGCTCTTGAATGACAGATGCACTCACCTGATAGAGTGCAATGCTTAAATGGAGGAACAAAAGGATCCGAAACTGCCTTAGGGAAGGGAGGTCAGGTGAAGGTTAATCAAAGGAAATGACAGTTCAATGGTATGCACGGCCCTGGAGATTACATGTGTGCATTTTGTTGGGAAATATTTAACTGTTTTACCTCTATTTAGGAAGAAATCAAAATAAAGTGCATATATGAAAAAAAAATA
>JANHGL010011712.1:0-24541 GCA_024611195.1 Ceyx melanurus | reverse complement strand
AAATAATCATATATATATATTTATATATATATATATATATATATGCATGCAGGAAAATCCACTGATGCCACTCAGCCCAGCTGAGATCACATTGCCTGGATGCCAACTTGCCAGCTGAGAGTTGAATAAAGCCAAAAGATGACAACTCTTCATGTGGTGTCACTATTCTAGAACATTTCACTACCATAAAATAGAACCCAGTAGCTGGGCAGCCATGGATATTCAGTACAGCTCTCATTTACCTTGCTCCCTTATTTATCCCGAATATTTCGTTGTGCCAAAAGGGGCACTTGAGCTAAGGAGGGATAATTGCAGGTGGAAAACACTGTAAAAATCTAGAAAAACTCATTTGTGTCTTGTAATGACCTCGCTTTGACCATGTTCCTGCCTCAATTGTATCTCCTTTCCAACAATTTTCATACATTCAGATTTGTATTTCTATAGTACTTTCCAAAACTGATTTTAAGCTTGCATATAGGAAGGGATTTTTAATACACTGTCCTCGGTTGTGAAATTTATTCTAGTATTTGTCCTCAATTAATTGGGGCATTAAACCAATACCCCATGTCTTATCACAAATAAGTAACACACCCTGAATTCTGATTTCTAGTTCTGACTAACAAAAAAGAAAACCTACCAAAAAAATTACCCACAAAATAGTCTATAGAACTGGTGAAAAATTTTGACAACTCCTTTTTTTTCATTCGTCCCACAGAATAAAAGGCAAAATACACCGAATGAATTATTAATTACGAGTTATTCATCCAGCTCTACTAAAAACTAATCTGTTCCCTTTTTTTAAGCGTCAGAAAGGTCTTTCAAATATAAAGTTGCAATAATGAAATATGGCAGCAGATCTTGAAACGTGCCCTGAGCCAGTCTGCAGCTACGTAAAAGGTTACGGCGCCAGAGTTATTACTCCCCCATCACTCTGACAATTGATTTTGAACACAGTCTGTTGCAGTCTTTATAATGCAAGATCATAAATGTTCAAAACTAATTTATTGCTCTTTGTTCCACCTGGCAAAAAATACACTGTCAAAGTGAGTTGTGTTGATGCAAAGATGCAGATGAGTATTTAAGCCTTGTTCTCAGCCACCTTTGGAGGATTTCTTTGCGGTACCCGCGTGCGGTTAGAAACGTTCAGAAAGGAGCAGAGGCAGAGATTATGCTGCCTCCAATGGACAGGAAATACCTGCATGAATAGCAATAAGTATTTCATTTAAAATTAATGGGGAAAGGTCATTATTTGTCAGCACTGATATTTTGGGGTTGTGCTCTGGTCCTTGGTATCTCTCAGACTCTCCAAAGGCCACATGTAGAAAAGCTTTTGCTCTACGTGCATGTTAAACACACCAGGCAAGGAGCACCCAAAGACCAACGAGGGATGCTCAAAGCCTTCCATCCTACGTGTTGTTTGTTGGTTGTTTTCTAAATCAGTCATTTGGAAGCCTGAACCAATTCCATTCATGCTGAAAACTCCTGAACTTGCCTTTTCTTTCCAGCAGTTGCCACCTCTGCTGCCCATGCCGTTAGAGTACCCACCTCCAAAGAGGGCTAAACCAGCAAAGGACAAAAAGGAGGACAACACAGCAGAGCAGGAACCACTTTATACCATGTAACCTTCATGTGGAAAGACGAAGGGTTGGTTTTAAGAATCAAAAAGAAAATATATATTACAAGGAAGATTATTTGAAGAGTAAAATCCTGTCCCATAGACCAAGCATTTCATAATGAATGAATTACACTTTTTCTAAAGCTTATTACTGAAAAACTGAAGCCTGTTACTGAAAACTGAACAAAAAAAATAGAGACAGGGTGAAAAACTGAAGAGCCTTTCAACATCAAAAATTGCCCATCCAAAAGCCTCTGTTTCTCATCGTCCCTAAAGCATTTTTTTTCTCAGTAGAAAGAAGAACCTGCAAAATTACTGCTCTCTCCAAAACAACCACATAATACATCTTCAATAACACTTTTCAATCTTACATATTTTACAGCCCAAGAATATAAACTTCATCTTTCCATTATCTAGGGCCAGAATCATTTAATTGTCCTGGCAAATTTACTCCTTTTGAATGATTATTTTTACCATGATTATGAAGTAGGAGAGCTATCTGTCTGCCTGCTAGAACTGCTGCCTTCATGGCTTGTAGACATCTGTATGATATTGAAATTAATTTCCAGTATAAAACAGTTAACAGAATAACCCTAGATAAAGGCAAGTATAATATTAATTTCATTCTTTTTGTTGGCAATGTTGTAAAGTCCGTCGCTCAAGTAAAGAACACTTTTCTGAGCCAGACACAAATTAATTTTACCATTCTTCTTCAAATACGTATTTTAAAAGTCAGCTAAAGGCTACAACAGCTTTGAAACCTTTCAGTGATTGTTTTAATTACCTATGATACAGCTGTGAGACACTGCAAAAGGGAGGGGTGGAGAGAGAAAGGAGAACAACACCTGGTATATTAGCAATTGTTTTCCTGAAATAAAAAAGTTTCCAAGCACTCAGACCAACAAGAAGCTCAGCAAAGTCAACACAGACTTGGGCCTAGGAGGTTTTTTTTGTTGTTGTCAGTACATTGACGTGGTATTTTTACCCTGGACTGTGTGTTTTTATTCTGTCAGTAACTACTTTCACTGTTAAATAAACCCACCCGATCTCCAAACGTTAAACATATGAATTCTGACAGCTTTTAGAGCTTGCTTTGCAAGCCAAGGTTGATGCACACACTACAAGAAGTTGCTAAAGGCACACGGGGGGCTGCTTTTGAGGGCCTCACTCTGCCCTTTTTACCACAACTACACCAAAAAAAGGCCCTTTTTTTGTTATTCCAGCCTTTAGTAGAATTGAGATCTAGAGGTTTTTAGGACTTCTGGTGGCCTTTGACTCCCTGGCTTCCAGCACCTCAGCAATCAGTCAGTGCTGGGCTAACAAAAGACCACTCAAACGTACAGTTGTCATCCCCACGCTACATCTGTTGGCCACGCTGCTCGGAAGCGTTGACCCCATCGTTTCATCATAAACACTGCTGAAATCAACAACAACAACAACAGAAATGAGAGAGGAAGCTGGGTGTCAGAAGTCAGGTCAGCACGTTTTATTTGCACATGTGTCGGTAAAGATAGAAGGGATCGCTGAATTAAATCAAATCAAAGCAAACCTGCTAATTAAAACAGCTAAAATGATGTTTGTGAAGATGTGTGACTGGTTTCCTGCTTATCTGCAAATAAGCCTCCCCATAATATAAACATGTTTCTAGCTCCACTTCATTTATAATAAGTCTTTAGGCAGATTGTAATTAGTATTTTGAGTTTCTGATGGAAGATCTATTGTGTTACCCGAGAAATATTTTTCCCCGACCATCAAAATACTTATTATTTCAGCTTCACTCTCAAGGGTTCTCACCTGTTCTTCTCATGCTGGTCAAAGTCTCGCATCCAATTTCTCTGAATCAGATTGTTTGGGTACATGTCTGAATACCATCATCTTCATAATGTATTGCTTGTAGTTCACCACAAATGCAGGCATTGTGTTCAACTCCACCTACAAGCCAAACCAGAAATTATTACCAGTTTTGCCTGGATTTATTCTGTAGTTTGTTTTTAATTCCATGTTGAAAGAACGATTAAAACTCTCATGTTAGGGAGTAGAAGAATGGAGTCAAAACAGAAGTTTAGCACGCACACACACACAAAAAGATAACTATTTGCAAAAATTGACTTTTTGTTTCCGTTTTACTTATTCCCAAGTTCACAGTGCATCATTTTATACAAACCCAATTACATAGCTCAGTGATTTACTGGCAAAGCTGGCCAGAAGAAATTATCTGGCTTTAGCTAATGCGTGTGCCTATTTACAATCAAAACAAATCCAGAGAAAGCTGCAAAATGGCCACAAAGGGGAGGGGGGAAAAAAAAAAAAAAGTCAAGTCAGAAATGCATCAGAAGTGCTACAGCATGCAAGCTGAAAAAAAAAAAAAAGTTCATGTTCTGATTTCACTGGATAACCAAGAAACCCTGGCTACGAGGTTTGGTCCTTCAGAGCATGCACTATTTATTTATTCCTGTGTTTCACTTTAAGCACGTCTGGAGTTTCATGGGTTTGGAAAGCGTGGTGTTTTCTTTCTGCCCTTTTCATCATTTTTTTCCCCCCTCTTTTTTTTCTCTCTTTTCTTAAGGATTAGTTTGCACAGTTAACGGATGCATGGACTGACTTCAACAGGATTACTCAGATGTTTACAGTTACCCATGGGTTGGAGCAGGTTTTTTTTTAGAGCCAGGGCTCCAAGGCATCCAGCCACAGAGCTGCATGTGCATCACATTAACAACTGGCTGCACAAACAGTGTGAGCTGATACTGGGCTCTTGAAAGTGAAAATTGCAACCAGTAACACTGCAGCAAAGCCTGCGTGCTGCTTACACTCATCTATTTTGTTTGACTTTCTCTTTTTATTCAAGCACTTCTGCAACCACACAGCACGCCCTGGGAGGACCACAGGCTCTCTCTGCACTTTGTGTAAATTCTAAGTCAAATATATAAACACAACATTTCTGAGTTGGTTTGTTTGGTTGTTTAATTGCACAACAAATAATTTCAGGTCATTCTATATGCTTTCCCTGGAATGGCCACTGGGCTCAACTCTCAGTCAAAGATTTGGTTGGGCATGGCCCAGAGTTCATTTTCTCACCTCAAAGCAACTGCCTCCTAAAAAAAAAAAAAAAATACATCAAATTGCAAATCTGCTAAACCCTAAATTTTGCTGTAATTGCACGTGCCAGCACTAAGTCCTACATCAATAAGAAACCCCACTGATGTCAGCATGACTTGTAACAACACAAGATTTCCCTCCCCTCAGTACAGATATAAAACTGGATTCCTTGGTGAGTATATTTGAATTATGTGGCTTATAGGTGATTAAACAGATTTGGATTAAATCATGGGCTGTCTTATCAAGAACATATTGTTGGGACCACATTGATTTACAGTAATCAAGGTGACCTTATAGACTTAATAGAACCCACCACAAACTCTGATCAACTTCAGGGGATGAGGTTTGGTGTGGTTGGTTAGTTGTGGGGTTTTTCCACTTTGCAAAAATCAGGCTGCAAGAGCTAAGGAGTTAAAATGCTCCTTTCCTGACAAATAGTTTTCATGCCTTAAAATTATGATTCAGGCAACAAAGAACAATCCTTCTTGCAAAGGAAGCCAATCACAGCTAAACTCCTTCATCTCTGTTTCATTCATCAGGATGGAAAATATGGCTGGCTCTGCCTCATCCCACCACACAAGAAAACCCCAAAAAAAAAAATCTGAATCAAGAAATCCACCAAAATCCTACCCAGTTCAAGTTGACCCTTCATTACATCATTGCATTATCACATCTCAGCTTTAAAAAATTGCTCTGAATATTTCCATGAAACCCTCCTTTGTACCTCCCTGGTTACTCTTCATTTAACCCACAAATACAGCCTACCACTTCTGGTACAAACTTAGGGTTAACCCTAAATGACAGACACAGATTTCTTCCTTTCTGGAGTAGCAAGGATACAGATGAGAAAAGGGTTTGGTGACGTGATTCTATGATCACTTCCAGCTAACCAGAGATGGAGTGTGCACTCCAAACACCAAAGACAACTCACAAGCAGTTGCTGCAGAGAAGGGCTCGAACAGCTCAGGAGCCTGTGGCTTGTGGATGCTGGTATCTGTCTTCATAGTTAGTATGGATCCCATTGGGCAATCAGGGGATGTTCTGAGGGTAAGGGAGGGAAAAGACCAAAATGATATAAAAAGGAAAGAAACAAAGGAAAAGAGGAAAAAAAAAGGAAAAGGGGAAAAAAAAAAAAGAAAAAGGAAAAGAGGAAAAAAGAAAAGAGAAAAAAAAAGGAGAAAAAAAGAAAAAGAGAAAAAAAAAGGGAAAGGAAAAAAAAAGGAAAAAATAAAAAGAAAGATGCAGGCTGCCAGAGTCTTGGGGTTTGGCAGAGTAACAGAGATAAACTAATCAGCAGCACAACTTCCCTGCACCAAGGCTCTCTGAGGGGTTCCATAGAGAACCCTCTGCCTTTCTCCTTTGGATTAAGCAGCCCAGAAGTTCCTGGATCCATATGTAACATTGAGGAGAAAAAGGGAACATGCTCATAACAGGAATGCTTCCCTGAAGTTTACTGCAAGTTACACATCAGCTCAAAAACAAAAAGGAGTTTCATCCCAATTTCCCGAGGCTTGCTTGTGGGTGGAAGGCTGTTACATAACCTATTAGTGCTGCAGATAGTCGGGTGTCTCTCATGGACACGTGTAGCAACCACTGCACCCTGACCTGCTGGGCTCACAGCTGCACTGAAGGACCTACCAAGTGTGGTGGAGCCAGAGCTCTGGAAACTTCCTCCCCTTTTAACATCCAACCTCTAAGAGAGCCCCCCCTACCCCATCCTCTCCTCCAGCAAGGACATTTTTAGTAAGGTTGCTGTGCAGCTAATTACATTACCATGGCATCCAAGTACCACACAGTCATGGGACCTACTGCATTTAACGCCCCTGGGGTTTGTAGGGAGGTGTGACTAGGGAAGCATCCTTATGCTGGGAGAGCTCGAGGCACAAGGTCAAGTCGTTTGTCCAGTGTTGCTGCAGAAGTTGCACCAGGCAGGAAATTGCTCGGTGTGGAGCAGCTGCCAGAACGGGCTGGATGCCAAAGCAGCTGCATGACCACCTACTTAACCAGCCACCATGCCCTCAGAGCTGCTCCCAGGAGACAGTGCTGGGCTCCAAGAGGAAACCTTGAGCACACGGAGCAAAGAACCACTTGCCACCTGCTCTCTCCAGCCTCCACCTACACCAGCCCTTGAAATAACATCAGGCTGAAGTGATGGCCCCAGTGCCTCGCCAGCTGCCCAGGCACCTTCCTTCTGGAGTCCTGGTGCCTGCTTCTAAAGGCAAAAAAGGTGTTTGGAGAGCCTGCCCCCAGGCAGAGCTCACTCTGCAAACAGAAGAGGTGCAGATGCCTGTACCAAGCACCACAGACTGTGCATCCGTTTGCTCTGCAACAAGTAAATTTCTGTGGCAAATGTCAGGGAGGCTGGATTTTTAACAGGGCTAAATTCACCAGTCCTCTTGTCAATTTCAAGGCTGGAGTTTCACTGGAGTTACTGCTATGGTTTGGGCTCTGCTGGCAGCTAAATACCACACAACCATTCACCCACCACCCCACACACTCCCCTGTGGGGTGGGAAGAACAGCTGGGAGGAAGAAAAAAAGGTGAGACCCCAGCAGTTCAGATAAGGAAAATTCAATAAAACAATGCAAAGAGAAAAAAAAAAAAATAGTACTACTGAAATTACATATAAAGCAAGTAATAGAAGCCAGGAAGGCTCTACCTGTAGATGCCAACTTTCTGTGCTCCAGCCACACATTGAAACAAGATGACAACAAGAACACTCACCCCAGCCCTCCCCTTTTATAGGGGCATGCCTCAGTATGGTATCAAATATTCTATTGGCTGGTTTGGTTGTTTATTCTGGTTGTGGCCTCTCCCAGCTGCAGCCCCTCCCAACTGCTTGGTCCAGCAGCTGCTGGTGATAATGAACCCAAACTGAAGCCAGGACAGTTATTCAGGTGGTATTCCCTGACTATCAGCTTCTTATAAATAATGATCTGAAATGAGCTATCACTAGCATGGATTTCCTGGGCATTCCAGTTCATGTGACTTTGGATGAAACTTGACTAGTCCAAGACAGATACTCTAATCCTTCCCAGCCCTTCAAGAGCATTGCACTAACTTGAAGACCTATTTTCTCTCACTCTTCTGATGTTAAAACCTTTCTTCTTGTTTACTTGCACAATATTTTCATTAAAAAGCAACCACAACAAAACATAGAGTGGAGGGCTTAAGCCCTGCTAGTGGAAAACCCACCCTGCCCATTCCCACCTCCAGCCACACCACCAGTTCAACAAGCTGATGGAAACAGGCTCAGCCACAGCAGTTTGACAGGCTGGTAATTTATGCAATTAACATAAACTCGGAGTAGTGCTTCCTGAAACTGTCAGCCAGCTGAACTAAGACAAGCAGCTGAATACTAAGATACATTCTCCCACTGAACTCTCCTACCGTATAAAGCTGAGATCTGTTCAAATTGAGGGGGAACTTCAAACAGCCAGGAGCGAAGGACTTTGGCCAAAGGCATAAGCCACAAAAAAGCTCATTTCTTTGATACAACTTGCTCAAATCTCTGCCAAAAACCCATGGACGTCACGTTGTCGGTCTGCTCTAGGTTACTCAACATGAAATACTTGCAATAATGGGCAGATTAATTAACAGAGATAACAGCAACAGTGGCATATAATCCTAAAAGAGAGAGCTGAAACCACAGAGGACCACGGTTGCCTTACAGCCCAGCAGTTATTTTTTTTTTAAGTGTCCAGTCCCTTTTCAACACAATTTTTAGAGGAAAAGCAGTCGGCCAGATACAGCCAGTGGGTAGTCAGTGCTGGAGAGAGAATGAGAGAGAGTAAAGAAAACCCTACTCCTGACACTCAGCATCTACACTTTAAGCTGCAGAAGAAACAGCTGCCTCACCAGTCATTAGAGAAGGGATTTGCCCAACACGCTCCCTGATGCCGTTGCATGAGGTGGCACGACGTGTGTTCTCCCCTTCCGCAGAGATGTAGGCTAGAAAGAGCTCCTATTTAGTGCTCCCATCCCCCTAAATCTTCTCCACAAAGGACACTGTCACCACCAAAGCTCTGCAACAAGGATCGTTTCTATATCTGACAACCTTTAAAGCCCCAAAGAAAGGGAGAGGGAAGCGGTAAAGCTCTCTGAAGAGCTCTTTGGTGGAACAAGCAGAATTATGAGCAGCGGGAGAAATATGAGTAATTAAGACAACAGTATATCTATATCTTACAGCTGACAGAGTGAGGCTGCGAGTTAGCTCTGGGCAAGATGTTAGCAGAGGAAAGAACTGAGCAGGCTGTTTCTAATGTTCTTTTTGAAAAGCCAGCCCAGGAAAAAGGCTAAAGAGACAATTTCATTAAAAAAAGAAGGAAGTAGGTTGGCTTAAGAGAGCGGTTAGATGCAGACTTGAAACATTAAAGGAGCAGGTCAACAGCTATCTGTAACAAGACAAGCAATCGTTTGGGGAGTCAGCCAACGTGGCACTCACTGTTCTTAAAACACCCTTAAATTCTCTGTTGGTGGGGTATACAGTGAATTAAAGCTGCAGAACTGCACCACAACACACAGCAAAGCACCGGGGTGGATCAAGGATGCAGAAGAGCAAGCCACGACCTCTTCCAACCAGCAACCCAAATGCGTGGCAGGTTTGGGGCAGCCAACGTCCACCCAGAGCTGGTGTGGTGGCCAGGACACAACCATTACTGCTGCTGTTGACCCAAGCAGCACATCCCCACACCAGAGTAAGGCACAAGGACCTGAGAGGGCTGTAGGTGGTGCACAGAAGGGCTGGATCCTCTCCCACACCGCAGCTCCTGTGACAAGTGCAGCAACTCACTTCCCATCCTCCCTCCAGCCCTGGTGCTCGCATGCTCCAGCGATTCCCCAGCTGGCAGGACGGCCCTTTGTGGCTACAGCAGCAGGGTTTATAGCAGCCCCGAGGCTGTGTTTTCCATCTAGTATATATAAGTGAATTAGTGGAAAATTCGAGCTTACACAAATCACGGATCCGGCGCACGGTTTGTCATGGCCAGGCAGCCTTTTCTCGGGGCTGGAGCAGCAATAATGAGGTGGAGGAAAGAAACTGTGGGGCTGCAGCCATGGCTCCTGTGTTACAGCCAGGTTTAGAGCTGGGAAGTGCTGTTAGACTAGAGGGAAGGAAAAGACCAACAGCAGGTCCCACATCTAGGCAGATCAAACACACGGCCAGAGCAGTCACCCAGGGCTCAGGGCTGTAAAGATCGATGCACAGCCACTTGCACGGAGCAGCCTTCCTCCATCCCTCCCTCCCTCCTTCCCTCCCTCCCAGGCTCCATCTGTGTGAAGGAGGAGATGGGAATGACACAGAGGGCAATATTTGCGCTGGAGAAACGGCAGAGGGGTTGCTCCAAATTTAGGTTATTGTAAACAAGAGCAGCGTTTGTCCAAATGATAAGAGCTGCAGCAAAGGCAGAGCCAGAGGGCACCGAGTGAGGGTCACCAGCTGCAACTGCCATCGCCACCCAAGAAGAGGAGCAGCAGGATGGGGGACAGGGGAGGTTGAGAGGTGCCAAAATCTCTCACTCCAGCTCTCATGTGGTTGCCTTGATATGCCTCTCACAACATGTAGTACATCCAAATTTCTAGCCACGCTCTGGCCGAGTGCCCTGGCATCTACTCCTTCCTGCTACACCTTCCTTTAGCTGTACCTGCAAGTCCCAGCCCTTCTCAAACATTGGTCTGGCCTCACCAGCAGCAACAACACTGATTTGTATTAAAAGTACAGATGGAATACAGGCTTTACAGCAAAGCACAGCACAGGTATTCCCTCTCTCTTTTTCCTTCAGCCAGCACCTCAGTGAGTGAAGGATCATGCCATTCCTGACCTCTCCAACACTTGGTTGGTGTAGAGTGCAAAGCAAAGGGTTTTTTCTTGCTACAGACTGTTCTCTGCCATTTTTTGTGCTCTAAAGAAGTACACGTGCCTGTGTGAGGAGCCTGCGTCACCCTTCCCTACACCACAAGGCTGAGGGAGAAGCTCTCTGCATATTTCAAATCACAAACTCTAATGGCTCCTTAAAATACACACTTATATTCAGCCCATAAATCAAAATAGATAGTCAGATCCTGCTTAGAGATCTAAATCCTTCTTACACTCTCGTGTAGCTCCATTATGTACCTAAGGTGTCACCCTGCCTATATATTTCTGCCTCCAGCTTCAGCCACATCCTAGTGCTGATTGAGAGCACCGGAGTGTGCAGCCCTTAAAAACTCAAAAATTTCTCACTTTCCTGAGCACTCAAATGCGTCTAAAATTAGGAAGAATGGCCTCCTGTCATTGTGTTGACTTGCCAATGAGTTTATTTACTCACTCATCCCACAGAGCAGTTGTTTTGTGGAAATGCAAAAACATTTAATATTCCACCACGGTGCCAAGCGAAAGGTACCAGAGTCTCACCCCCCGTGCCAGGCAAAGGCAAAAATCACAAGGCTGAAGCAGCTTATCATGCTTTTCCTACAAGAAAAGAGAATCTTCAGTGTTCTTTGGGATATATATTGTCAGAAAGCGAGCGCAGGATTTTGTATTATTATCATATTATAGACAGTATTCCTTTGGTAAAGGGTCAAAGATCAGGAAGAGAAGAAAAATAAGGAAATAAAACCCAGCAGCGGTCAGATCTTTCGCTGGCATAATTGGACACTGAAGTCCATGGAATGGTGTCCATTAGCAGGAGTGGGTGATCTGACCCATGTGCTTACCACTTTCAAGTATCAAGATTAAACCAACACCCCTAAGAGCAGAAAATGGGTTGTACTACATTTCAGAGGGGCTGGGCTTGCCGAAAATTCCAGAGGAATTTTCAGCCTGCCATGATAAAGGTTTCAAGGCTGTTTACCCAAACTTCTCAATAGCTCCTTCTAAAAAAAGGATGATGAGCCACCGTGTTCAGTAACACAGATTTTTAATGTAATCTGTTTATAGTTTTAGAAGAATTTCCAGAATAGAACATTTTTTTTAAGTGTCCTAAGCCTTTAGCATTCTCACTTTGATCATCTCCCATCACGTTATGGTTCAGAACAGAACGTGATGGAGCCAGGCTAACGAATCTGCCAGGAATGACATCAGAAAGCCAAGGGGGCTGGGGAAAAAGAAAGAAAAGAAAAAGTGCTCTATTTGAGCACCACACTCTTCTTGAACATTTCCCTTCTCATTTTTGGGGGGGAGGAGGGTTTCAAATGTTTTAATTAATATTTTCTTTCATGAGATTTATTTTGCTTGCATGAAAGCTCAGAGCTTGTTCTTAGAAAAACCTCCTATTGAAAACAAAAGGAGCCTTATTTGACCAAGGGAGGATTGTAGGAGGTCCTCAGATAACAATAGCTAACAATTCTTTTTGGGTTTGAACACTTGAAGTAACAAACACTTTCTTAGGAGGTTAGTTCTAAATAATAATTGTGAATTCTGTAGCCTGTGGGAAGGGAGAGATTGCTCTTTGACAGAGTTTATATTACTAACCTGATGTGAGCAGACAGCTGCAAAAATGAAACGATACCAGTGATAAAAATACTCTTTCTATGTCCAAGCAGGAGGAATTGCACAGTAGCAAAGGGCAAATCCCAACGGCCTCCACACACACACAGTCCTTACACACGAAGACAGGGACACACTGATCAGCAGACCCACCTAGTATGTATTTATTTTAAATATTCTTCACCACTTCACACTGAAATCCACTTATATAGCTTGCACTCCTTTGAAAAACTTTACACAATGACATTTATTGCCCTTGTAATTCAAGCTGTGTTAGAATTGGCAAATAAGTTCATTAAAAAAAAAAAAAAAGTGGTAATGATAGCTCCCCCCTCACCTTCTTTCTGATGTGGAAATAGCTAATTTCTAGTCCTAAAAGTGATTAAATTTGGTGCATTTCCAACTTGTATTTTAACAATGCATCACCTCCCAAATTGCTGCATAAATATTAATAGACAGCCTGATCCGGAACTTTTGCCTGTAATGCCCTTGGAGAGGCATAATCACAGTGAGTGGAGCAGAAGAGATGAGAGAGAGCACTGAAGATGGTGGCTCTATCCCCCAGCTTCACAGAGCTAGCCTGGGTCAGGCACTTTCCGTGCAGTATCACAGCCCAGCAGTATCTCAAAGCCTAGACTTTGTCTAGTCAAAGATTAAAATCCTATAGGCATTAATCTGCCTGATACTCAGCTGAAATACATCAGGACAATTTCCATTGACACCAAGAAGAGCTACACTGATTTTTCTCCAAATTAGCCAGACTTAATTTTTGACCCAGCGTACGTTTGAGTTTCATCTGCAGATGTTTGTGGCTCTCGATCACCTCCAAGATGATTATATAGCACTTACCTACCTGAATTTCCTCCCTCTGATACAATCTCTTTAGAAGTCACCATTGCTCCTGCTATGACTGCAAAGAGGCCAAGTGTCTCCAGATCCCCCAAAGTCATGCTCAGCTTTCTTGAAAAAATGGCCAATTATTGAGATCCCTAAATATGGAGTTTGAGGGCTGAAAAATTCAGGATGCCCTTTTGGAAAACCTTCTTGGGCAGCCTTTCTTCTCCACCATAAACCACGTTTCTGCTTTCTGAGAAGACAGATTTTTGGCACTCTAATGCAAGAGCCTCACATGACACCTTGAAATACTGGCAATAAAATAAAGTGCAAGGAGAAAAAGATTTTGGTTTGCCAACACCTATTGCACAGCTGTAATTGGGACACCAGTGGCCTCTGCTAAGGGTTAATTTAACTTTCACTGAGTTAGAAAGCTGTGAAAGTTTAATCACAAATGAACTCCTTTGGGCAGTTTGGTGGCTCACAGAAAAACATTCTCATTTTTATTCTTTATAGGCAGTGCTCAAATCATCATAAACCATATTTAAGGAAGGAGGCATTTCATGAGGGGAGGGAGCTGCTTTATATGATTGAATAAGAGGGAAAAAAAGGCAACTCACTGGTTTAAAATTTAAATCCAAGAAATTTACCAGAAATCCTGCTGGAAACAGAACGCTGAGAATTCATTATTTTGTTTCAAAGTTAGTTTATCATAAATCTGCCCTCTGACACGTAATAACTAGTAACGTTTCGAAGGTTATTTGATAGTAAGTTCAACAGTGTAGGTGACTGAACATGTGAGCTGCATGATAATGAGTCCCAGGGGAAATCAGGCTTTAGGATGCAGGGTGAAGCATCCCTAGGCTTGTATTCAAATGGAAAAAAAAAAATATTCAAAAGTTTATTGTTTATCTCCTAAGAACATCAAATAATACACAATCCTTCGAATCAAATGGATAAAGCAGGCGAGAGAACTATCTGCTGGAGGAAAAAATGCCTGATTTGATCCAAATTCAAAAAGCTTAATGGCTTGTACACTGAAATGCATTGAGGGATTTGGATAGAAAAAGTGGAGGGGAGTATTTCGGTTCGTTCTTTTACAGAACTAAAAGGCACAGCAAGTCAATTTGCTCTTGCACCAGGCTCTGCAAAGAGGAGCCAGAGAGCATTAAAAGTGGTTGTTTTCAAATCCTCTGCGTTTCAGTGGAGCTCCTTAAGTGTGACAAACACAGATTGCCCTCCCCATCCTGCATTTCATTCCCAAAGTGCGTTGGCTCTAATTGATTAACTCGCAGGGTACAAACTAACTTCAGGCCAATGAGGAGAGAGAAAGGTTTTCTTTTGCAGCGAGGAGGTGTGGTACACACACCCCCCTGCAGCAGCAGAATGGAGCCCCACCTCTCAGCTTCTTAAGCTCTTAAACTGTGAGTCTGATGCTGCCCGGCCCCACGTCATTACTAGTGCCAGAAATGCATGTAAGACAGAAGTTAGGGGGGGTTTTTTTCTATCTAAATTCTCTGTAGGGCAAACACCAAGGGCAGCAGCATTCCAAACCCATCACTACCCAGCCACTGGCATCCTGCCACCCCCCCACGGAGCAGAGGTGGAGGGGATGGGAGTTGGGTCCCTCACCCACTCCTGCCTTCCCTGGGCACAGCCCATGCCCACCTTCCATACTGCTGCTCATCTCCAGCCTCTGCCTGTTTCTTCACGTGGGACAGCTTGAGGAGGAGGCATTGCATTTAAAGGGTGGTGTTGGATTTGGAGATGTTGTGGAGAGCTCCACTGCCAAATTTTCATCCTAAGAGGAAGAACTCAGCTATGAAAAGCAATCAAACATAACTCAGGCTGTTTAGATGCACATCCATACCTAGCTGCACCTCCACACCTAAGTCCTTTCTTTTAACACAGGGATGTAGCCCTCTCTGTAACAAGAGGCTGCTGTTTAATTATGCATTTTGGGCATGGAGAAAAAAATGTAGACTTCACTTCCAAGATATCTTGAAAGAACCAAACTCTTTAATTGTCCTCCTTTTTTGATTCATCATGTAAATTGTTACCTTCCCTATACTTAAGCAGGGAGAAGTTATTCAGCATATATCATACTTAGCATCACTCTCTCAGTCCTAACTCCTAATATTATGACACCACCTTTTTTTTTTTTTTCAGAAATGTAACTGGCAGAGGTTTACTGACACACCACAAATCCTAATTATCATTAAAACTCGAATTGACAAAAAATCAGAAGTTGAAACGCTCTCCTCTTGACAAGCTCTAAAATATCCAATGAATGTTCGTTTATTTGGTTACTTTACTAATATATATGCCCAACATGGCCATTTTCTGCACCTTAACTTTGAGAAAACAACAGCCTTTAAACATGTGCCAAAGGCAAAGATAAATAAACCCAAGCAATAAAACTGTCTAAAATGCTTTTTACTCGTCTTAACAAGGAATTACAACGTGGAAGAAGATGAACCAAAAAAACAGCACAACCTTGAAGGAAATATATTTAGAATAGATGGTGAACTTTCTGGGCTCGTGCCTTGAAATATTAACATCACCTATTACCCGACTTTTGTCCCTGTTCACACGTGTGAGGTGGACTCAGAAGATCAGAGCTGGATTAAAATATGGGAGACATGCAAAACGCAGCCATTAGGATAAATATTAACTAGGAACGGGCTAAACCTCCCCAGTCTCCAGCTTCTGTTCTTATTCCAGAAAAAGGGTTAAAAAACACCCAGTGCTGGGTGAAACTTCCCCCAGTTCTGCCCAGTGCTGTGCTATTAAACTGGGCAGAAATCAGTGCACTCCTTTTGCTGCCAAGCACAAAGCTCCTGGCTGCTGGTTACTGGAGGTATTTGCAGATCCACGGCGAGCGACTTGACTCAGGGTCCTTCCTCTGTGTGGTCTTTCAGAACTGTCGTTATCAGCTTTCTGTTTATTATTGTGCTCAGTTTAAAGGGAATTTGCCAAGTGATCCCTGGACTCCAATCTTTAGGCCTGTTGTCAGGACAAATTAATTTCTGTGGAAACCCACTGTGCCTCAGATACCATCTAGGAAATGTAGGATTAATGGAGTCCCTGTACAACAAGCTTTGTAGTGTGGCTGCTGGGGGAGGGGAGCAGCTCCTGGAAGCGAGAAATAACCAAAAGAAAGCCCCTGCACTTTGGGTTAGCTTCTGGGCGGGGGAGGGGGGATTCCCTTTTTTTTCACTACATCAATAATATTTAAAATACAGTGTAGTGACTGAAGACAAACAGGCAACTTTTGAGCAAAAAGAACAGTGAGTGGAAACTCTGTATTGCCAAAGATGAGGGTCTAATTATCAGTATTTTATATTTTACACACTCAAGCCAATCTCATCAGTAGGTAAAAACAGGATATTAAAAGAAAGAGCCTCCCATGAATCTTAGTTGAAAATAATGAAACTGAATACACGATCTTTTGGAAAAGGGGTATTAAAGCTGCATTTCCTACAGGGCCAGGTCATTACCATGTTAGCTGACATTTGAGGCTCTTTTTTTCAACATGTATATTATTTCATTGTTAAAAATATCCCGCTGCCACCATTCTTGCAATAAGTATATTAAAAAAAGATTCTCCTGACTAGAAAAAAAAAAAAAAGTAATACTTTTTCTTAGTGGTGCTAAATTAGAGCTGAATTTAGAGCTGTAACAGGTAAAGTATGTTTTCCCTTTGTACACAATATAGCAAGGAAAAAAATGAGAAGAGAAGAAGAGAAGAGAAGAGAAGAGAAGAGAAGAGAAGAGAAGAGAATTTGACTTTCTCCCATGGTGTTGTTCTGACATTAAGCTGTTAATAGCAGTGCTAATTTTGCCACAGTGCATTTCTAGTGCACTTCTAATACCTTCTAAGCTTGGCAGATGCTGAAGCTGCAGCAGAAGGCTCCTTCAGCACAGCTCTCCAGTTTGCAAATGCCTCAGCACATGCTGCTTGTCCTTCAGAGGGCAAAACCAGGAGCATTCCAAGAATTCATCTGTGTTGTGCGATATCACCTTTTGTTTGGAACAGCATTTATGGAGAAGCTTCATTTCAGGAGGTTATTTTATTAATCTTAAGCTCACCTGCACATAAGAACGACCTCAATTTCCTTAAATAATCCAAATGAGCGTATTCTTCCCTAACTAAAACATTCCTATCTTGAGAAACTTTTTAGATGCCAGTTTTTACTCTTACAGCAATTCAGTTAACTCCGTAATTACCAACACAAATACCACTGATGTGTGGGATTAGATTAGGTATTAGATTAGATGTAGGTATTAGATTAATGTGGATCATTAGATGTGATTTGGTGGCAGCCACTGCCTGGCACACATGTAATACTCTGGTTTATGATATAAAACTTAGAGCAATAATAAGAGCAGGCAAACAATCCCAAAGACTGCTCTAACTCTTCCCATGCCCACACTGCTTTACATCTACAAACAGGATTCAGTTATGCTGTTCACACTGTGGAGACAGAGAGTTTCACTGCAGTCAGCATGGCAAGTGAGAGACCAAGGAGCTGAGTGCCCAGCTGATGGAAAGTCACCCAAACTGTGACAATTTACCTGAAATGTCAGCCTGGCCACATGAACTCATTCCATGATGGACTCAGCCCCACAGCAAAGTAGATGAAGGCACAGCGATTTATGCATGGAGAGGGAGGAGAAAAAAAAAATCTAAACTATAAAGAAAAATATGTATTGTGGAGGAAAGGAAACTGAATAAAGTCTTTTAAAACTTTACACACAAAAGAAGAGGCTCTGGGCTGGGAAGAGGCTGCAGAGGACGGCCCTGAGAACCCTCCCCAGCAGGCACGGTGACCTGGGTGTTGGGGTGGAGGGGGAAGGTCGAGAGGCAGGATCCACCGGCACGGAGCGAGGCTCTGCCCAGCAGGAGCCAACATGCCAGCCTGCCTGCAGGTCGCTCTGGTAGGGAGCAGGGGGGCTGTGGGCTGGAGCACTGCCAGGTGGAGCTGAGAGCACTCCAACCCTTCTTTAGAAACACAGCACGGCGGGTTTGACTCCATGAAGAGCCGGGCTGAGGTCAGTGAGGAGCCCAGAGGTATTAGAAGTGGGTTTTTTAGGACTGAGGCGGTAAAAAGGAAAGTTTAGGAACACAGAGCCTTACAGAGAGCTCAGGGTGGAATTCCACATTCTCACTCAGTCCATATACACCTTGCAGTGTAGTGGTTGCCACACAAAAGTCCCCATTCCCTGGCTGTTGTCACAGGCTGGGTATCTGTGACACCTCCTGTGTCACAAGCATCTGTTGACTCCACTTCTAACCTCTGCTCCTGCCCCCTTGGCACTGGCAGCACCAGACTCTGCACTTCAGAGGCCACTTTGCATCACTACCACCCTATACCATAAAGAAGGCAAAAGGCCTCATACAGGCTCAGATCATTTCAGACATGACACAAGCTAATTCTGATATCACTCATGCAATCTTCCCCTTCAACTACACAAGTCTCCAGTTTGGGTAACTCAGCCCAGCTCCCCAAATGTTGATACTCCTGTGCCCATCTCCATCAGCTGAAGCTCTGGCCCCACCATACTCTTCTCAATCTAGTAAGAACCCATTTCTGTTGATGCAGTAACATCCCCATCACCCTCCACCTACTCTTGTACAAGAATATTTTTCCACCTACAAGCACGTGCCCAGGTGGGCACAACTCCTTCAACACAGCAACCAGGGCTTTACCCAGAGACATCCACAGGCTTTAGACACAGGAGAAATCAACAGTCTTTTACTATAATCACTCTTCAAGTAATTGAAAATCAGAATTACCCATGTGGCTTGTCTAAATAAGAAGTGATCTGCAACCTATGAATCTGAATTCGAGACATGTGCATGTGAAATGTTCATGATCCAAAATGCAGTTACAGCTCAGACCTCTGTGGATTTTAGCCACTCCTGCAAGGCTGCCACAAGCCTTATTTTAAAAGGAAAAAAAGTGAAGAGTATAATAAGGATGGGGTCAAAGCATTTCCAAACTTGCCAAGTGTTAGGTCTTACCAGCAGAGTACAACACTGAAGTTTAAAAGGAAAGCTATGAATATAAATATATACAAAATTAACCATAAATAGGCTACTTATGGCAATTCTTGGCTCCTAACAAGAACAAGGTACAAATATTTCAGAAGATGTCAAACCCACTGTCTATGTACGCTCATGCTTTCCACAATCCTGGCAATACAACCAAAAAAAAAAGAGGTAGCTGAGTGGCACTGCTAACAGGAGTTTTCCAGTCTTGGGCTGTGGAACCTGTATGTCAAGGACCCAGTTAAACCTGCAATCCCAGTCAATAATGAAAGCAACAGCTCCAGAGGGCTCCAACCAGTGAGATGCCAACCCAGCAGCCTTCAGTCTTTAAAAACACCCCCAGATATATCCCTGCAAATCAAGCCACCCTGCCATTTGTTTTCTAAAACAACATCTCTGCTCTGCAAGAAATTTAGTCCTCGTTCCTCTTCAATATTCATAAAGTACAGAGCTACATTAACAGCAAAGTTTTAATTTCAGGAACATTCTGACATTTACAAAGAACAGATTCCAGCTCTGCTTTCACACTAGGCTATTTTTTTTATTCCTTTCCATTATCACTGTTATTACTGGTATTAGTATCAGGGCAGAAGTGATTAAAAGGTCCTGAGCAGCATATTAAAAAAAAGTCTAGATCTACTCCTTTCTTCTGCATTAAGATACACTCTGTTCTTTTATAAATAGGAATCATCTTTCTGGAAATGAAAGTTGAAGTGTTGCCTGTTCCTCTCTTCCTTCTGACATAGAAGCACTTTTGCTGTTAAAATTGTATGTAAGCATCATTCAGGGTACCTGAATTAACGCTGAACGCTCCCCAGATCTGCTCATAAAAATGTGAAAAGAATAAAAGAGCAGCAACAAGTCAAATCTCTCCAAATTCTCCGGGAAGTCAAGGAGACAGATCCCTCCTGGAAGGCAGGAGGGTGGGTCCCTAAGTCTGTTTCCAGGTGGTCATTTACTGAAATGCAGGCACACAAGGTTGAGGATTTTACAGCAAGGGCTGGTTTAGCTGCAGTTTGAGGGAGAAAAAAATAGATGTGGGTTTGTTTACTGAGCCAGCCTGGCAGTTTTTGTGCATCAGAACCTCTTCTCCACATTCTTACCAGAACAGACATTCAAAAGAGTCTTAGGCACCGATTACATTCTTTCAAAAATCAATTCTAGGCTGGCATAGAAGTTGACCAGGCTGACCTCGTGATTCCGGACTAAACATTTCTTTGGGGCACAAAGTGGAGGAATATTTGATGTTTCAACGAGTATTGCAGATAGCACCACCACAAATCAAAATGAGAAACTCTGGCAATATTGAAGGAAGTTTATCCATGGGTAATTGCACGAGGCATTACATTAGGGCTCGTTCAGGGGGACTAGGACATTGTGGTACTAAAATAGGCTGACAAAAGGCAGTATCCAGTGGATAACTCATCCCAACTGTAACAATCCCTTCAAATTTCATATATTTTTGAAAAAAATAAATAAATAAAAAAGAAAGAGAGAATCACGTAACCTCCTTCCTACCTCATTACTCCGATTTTCTTGTTTTGCTTCTGGAACCTTAGTATCAAGATACACAACAGCCAAGAAAGCAGTAGTAAGATATGTACTTATTCTAATGGCTGAAGAGCACCTTCCAAACTACCTTGGGAACGATGCAAAACAGTTGCAGAATATACATCCTCAGTCCCATATTGCTGAGGACGTGGTGCATATTTAATGCCTAACTACTACTGTGCCTTGCGACAGCATATTTTTCTTTTTTTTTTTCTTCATTTTTACTAGTGTCAATAGCAGAATAACCCCAGAGCTTTCGAATAAACGTTTGCATTAGTTTGATCATATAAATGTGCTACCCGGTAATTAAATCCAGTTTGTATTTTTCAAGTGCACCCCTGAATGATGCTCCACACAGAGCCAAACCGCATTGTATTCGCACCCTCCACCTCGTAGTGCTGGGAAATCCATCAATTCATTCGTCAAAGGTAAAAAACACTCACTCAAAATTCCTTCTAAATCTTTGGAAACGGTTTGTTCAAACTCTTGACATAGCGTTTTGCTCTAAACAAATTTCTAGACAACCCTGTGATTTTCCATCTCTGAAAATATACTGTTTCCCCTCCATGAAACTAGAACAGAGGGTCTGAGAGAAAGGAAATTATTAAGCATTCTAGTGGGTTTTTTCCAACAAAAACTAAGATAGAGGTCAATGAATAAGTATGTGCAGGCTGGAACTTAAATCCTCTGGGGTGACTGTAGGCTAATTAATAATTAATGCCAGAGACATGGTGTTTGAAATGCAGATGTGATAACTGGAGGCCTGGCAAAGCTGTTCAGAGGAAGCAGATTTGGATGCTATAGGGAATAGGCACTCCCTTGCCGGCTGGCTCTGAAAGCAGACCTGGGTGCAAAGCAGGGCCTATGGTTTAGATTATATTCCCCTCAGCTGTTAATTACCTGAACCTACTTTGAAGTTTTTCTCTTTTTATCCTCTGCATGAAAAGAGATTGGTTCAGCCAAGGGACTTGAAAAAATGATCAAATACATGGAGTAGAGGAGGGGAATAGAACTTCAGATATAAAAAAAGATAAGGAAGAAAAACACTCAGGGAAACATACAGGAACATATTAGGAAGTGCAGGAGTGTGGCCCGATGTTTCAAGCGAGTTGTGCTGCTCGAAGTTATTTCAGCCATTAAACAAACCCCCGTGCATTTGAGGAATAGATTTGTTAAAAGGGATCTCGTGCTGTATGTATAGACTTTACATTAATTATTTGATGAAAGTACCATAGGTGATTTCCTATGCTATTTTTAATTCAATAAAGCCATTTAAACCTCCTTATGTTTGGGGCTATTTAATGAGGTGTGCAACATTAACGGAATCACCAATGAGCTGTTACTACAAGTATTAAGGTTTTGCAAAAACCCACTCGTTTGCAAAGGAGAGAGACGGGCCCAGCTGGGGCTCCAACTACCACCGAGAGGAAAGGGGGGCAGGTGCCTTCCAGCATCTCACCTCCTTCAGCCTCCCAGGGGGACCCGGGGGCGAATTCACATAGCAAGTGGGGAGCGGGGTGGCAGGATAGATGGGTATGAAGGCGGGGGAGGGTGCTTCCCTCACCCCAGTGCGGAGAAGGAGCGCAGTGACCGCACAAACACCCTCCGAGTGCAAGAAAACATCCCAGTAGGAAAAACAGGGGGGAGAGGTACCTCTTGTGACCCTGCCATCGGAACGAGAGGCGTCCCCAGGGCGAGCGGGGCCGGTCGGACGGGTCCCCCCAGGCTGGTGCGGGCGGCAGCCGGCCCTGCTCGCCCGGAGCCGCTCGGGTCCCTGCGGGACAGGGCGGTCGGAATCACCTCACCCGTTTTCACTTTGCACTGATATCGTTCCCATTTCAAAGCGTTTCCAGAGTCGCATTTTTTTGACGCTCTTCCCCACTCGTTAGAGCCCGTCCGTTCAAAGGCTTCCCCGGCTAAACTTCCCAGCAACTTCACTAAACCCCCTTGAAACATGGGGAAGGGGATTTTATTTCTTTTTTTTTTCCTTTTTTTTTTCCCGCTTCCTCCTTTTTTTTTTTTTTTTTCCCTCTTAGACTATAGGGGTGTGAAGCAATCTCTCATCAACTCAGGGCTGGCTGCGTTTAAAAATTAATTTGAAAACGTCTGTCTTCAAGGCGCAGGCGTCTGACGCTTAAGCCTATCACCTTGGCATCTCGGCACAGCTTCTCCTCCTGCTGATGTGGAGAGCCTCTGCATCCCCCCACCCCCCTCGAACGAAACCAAATCTTTTTTACCCCATTTCGCCTCTCCGAGCACCATCTTTCACCGTGACGTAAGGGAAACGAGCAGCTGTAGGACAAGCTAATGGGTAGGGATACACCTGCCTGATGTTCTGGCTCCTTTGGGGAGTAATTCGCAGTGTCGCCGGGTTATCCAGCCGGGTGTTGTTTACCTACAGCTAAACAAAGCTTCGAAGTGAAGATGAAGACTCCGTCCCGGGGCGGGGACCGCTTTGATCTTCCCCAAAACGGGCGTGGGAAGAGCATCGTTGTTCGCGTCAGGGGCGTGGGGTGGCCCAGGGAGAGCCCTGCCTGCGAGGGAGAGGGGCTTTTAATGAAATCATAACATTCAACCGGTTTTCTATTAAATCCTGCTAATTTTCTAGGTGAAGGCTGTGAAGTGAATGTGAGGAAGCATTAAAAGGGAATTGAATTTGCATTCCTTATGCTACAGGCACATGTTTACATGACCTTTAAAACAGAATTAAAGCTGTATCATCAGCAGCTGTAGGCAATTCACATTACTAAGGCAATCAAATCAGAAGGCTAAACTAACTATAAAACATAAATTAAACTGATAGAGAATCATCCTAATTCACTAGGTTTACTTGCAATTTACTTATCTGCTACTAGTAATTTCTAAACAGTTCGGAGAAGAAGCAAATAAGAAAATACTTGGAGGTGGCACTTCAAAAATGTGTTGTCCGAGGGGCAGAACCGGCTCTCCCGGGACAATCCGGGGGCTCTCCATGAGTGAGGGTGGCAATAACAACCGGGGCACGGTGCGTGTGTGTGTCCCGGCTTGCCCCGTCGTCCCCAGAGCTCCACAAAGGGCCTACAAAGTGGTACCTGCAGCTCCTGCATCGCTAAACCCTCAACTTTCCTGGGTTGGCTCCAGCCTCCCGGAGTCCCTTTGCTCTGTGGAGGACCCTGGCGAACACCATTTGTTTTCTAAAAGATTCAATAACTCCACGTCCAATAGCGGGAGCGTTGCACCGCTTCCCTTCTGCCCTCCTCCCTCATCCCCAAGAGGGATCGTTTCCAATGTCTGAAGCAGGATAAACGCACCCCCCAAAAAAACCCAAACAAATCGATACCGCCAGTGATTTGTTTAAAACTTCGCAGAGAGCGTTTCCCAGGCTCTGCTCCAGTTATCCCGGGCAGAGCGGGGCCAGCCCCGGGCAGCCCCTGCCAGGCCCGGCCGCAGCCTCTCCCTCAGAACCCCCGACTTTGATTTATTTCTATTTATTTCTTGCAGAAGGCGCAGCCCAGGGGCTGCCTCTCCCGCTTTGATGGAGACTCTCCCTGTGCGCTTCCATTTGTCCTGGGGACTGACTGCGCTGATTTATTGCCCGCCCGCCTCCCGATGAACTTCTCCCCCGGGACTCGCCGGGGAAAGCAAAGAGGGAAAGGTCCGAGGAAAGGCTGGCGCAGCCTCCAGAGGCTTTAGCCGGGCTTCTCCTGAGGAGAAAAGGTGCCAGCAGATGCCAAGGGACCTCGCACTCTGGGGTAGAAGAGGCTGGAGAGGGCTCAGCCCCAGCAGCTTCTTTCTGCAGGGTTTACTGCTGAGGGGAGACGGGAACAGGGAAGCCGAGGCAGATGGAAGCTCAGAGAGGGGAGTACCGGGGGGTCCCCGCTCCAGCATCACCCGGCCACCGGGGGTGAGCCGGGGCCGGGCAGTGCCGGGGCGTCCGGAGGAGGCT
>JANHGL010011710.1:0-20049 GCA_024611195.1 Ceyx melanurus | reverse complement strand
GAGAGGTTGTGGAGTCTCCTCTGGAGAGATCCCAACCCCCCTGGACACTGCCCTGCTGGGCCCTGCTCTGGGTGCCCCTGCTGGGGCAGAGGGGTGGCACCAGATGACCTCCAGAGGTCCCTTCCAAGCCCCACCACGCTGGGATTCTGTGATGTCTCTCTGCTCTCTGCAGCACCCACAGTTGCAGTTTTGAGGTCTTGCTGCATTTGCTGCCATCTAATGGGAGAATTCAGCCTCAGCGACCTCAACCTTTGGTAAGCAAATCAAAACGGTTTCCTGCTGCCACCGGGCACAGCAGCATCTTCTGCTCATAATCCCAGTAAAACTGGGTGAAGGGAAAAGCTCATCTGAGGGATGGCTCTGGTGTACGTGCAGCCAGGCAGCTCTGCACGGGGCCATGCAGCTAGGAACCAGGGTGGACCCAGTTGACAGAAGCTTTTTGAGTTGAGCAGGCTGAAATGGTGCTTTTTTTTATCCTGGACCAGACTTAAAATGCATGCTTGGATTGGTATTATTTTAAGATAGAACAGCCAAGCAGAAACAGGGAAGATGGGCCTAAAATAAAATGCATTAGATACATGGGTACATATAGACAGGCATCAGGGCTCTTCAGCCCCGTGTTCCTTGGAAAGCTGAATTATCACAGTAAAAAACATGCAGACCTACTAGATATGAATATATAGTGTTATTAGAAAGCCAACTCTTGTCACTCTATTTTTATAAACCAGAAACTGGCTACTTCTGGCTTTTCCCCAATATACATATAAATACTAATGGCAACAAAAAGCAAAAGAAATTTCACCCACATTTGCAGATAAGCAGTCTTTAAATACAGCTGTTGAACTGCTGGAGGATGAGGCAACATATTTAAAATCACTAAAATACAACACTTTTTTGTTATTTTTATGCTTTTCTGCCTGTCACTGCAATTTCAGATCACAGCAGGGGGAATGTGGCCATCAACAGCAGCCCTTCTTCTTCTGGGGTGGCTTTGGCACCTCTTCTACCTTAGTCTTTAATTTATCTTCACGAACTTTGAGCAACCTGGGCGAGAAGGAAGCAAATTAGCCAGGTTATTTCCTCTACATTTTGCATTGCTTTGTTATTTGTCTCGACAAGCATCAGCAAAGGAGGCTGAGCACAGCTCCAAACTAAATCAAATGACAGCATTTACTCCAGTCGACTGAGGGAGAAATCAGCAGCATCCTGAGCAGGATTTTATTACTCTCCTTGCAATGCTGATTATTCAGCAGACATCCTACAGCACTTTTCTCCAGTGCTTCCCAGCCATACACACGCTGCTCTGAATTGTCCCTGATGTTTGAGCACATGGAGTTTCCAGTGACAGCAAGACACCAAAAGATGGAGTTAAAAAAGCAGGAAGGAGCCTGTGAAATTCAGGCCAAGTGGCAAAACTCCAAGCACATTCCTCACCTGACTAAGCTGACCATGGACTCAGTGACATTATGGCCTGAGGCAGCACTGCATTCGTAAAACATGAGCTGGTGCTCCTGGAAGACACAGAGCCCAATAGAAATGTTAATATCCTGGCATTGGACCAGCTTCATATGGAGTCAACAGCCCAGGGACAGTCACAGGGAAACAGGAAGGAAACAACTTGATAACTTATTTACTGGAACAGGAGGGTGAAATCCAGCTGGCAGCTGTGACATCAAGTTTTAACACCTAGGAAAAGGCTGACACTGCAGGCAGAGCAAGATGAGATGTCTTCTGCTTAGTGGAAGGAATAAAGAGACATAACTGGATGTTCCTGTGTCTTTCATGCCTGCCAGCAACCAGTTTGGGGAAATAAAAAGCTGGTATCTCCATCTGGAAGCTGGTCAATGGGTACTGGCCCAAATCCCATACATTTTAAGCTGGTAAAGGGGAGATTCTTCTCACCTCATTTCTATTAGACACCTCCATTTGAAGAGTTTGACTGTACTTTAAGCATTTCAGTGTCATTAAAACAGGCCTTGGTGGTTTTATGATCTGTATCATGTGGGGAAGACATGTGACACTGCACAGCAAAGATAAGCAGAGCTGAAGGTGTTTTAACTTATAGATCCAGTTCCATAAAGGGTTTTATTGGGGGTGGTGCTGAGTCCAAATGCACGTGGCGAGGGGACAGCAAGGCAGGGAGGGGTGAGCGATGGGTTCAGGGGTCATTTCACCAACCACTGATGTACAAAAGGTAACTCAGGAGCTTTTACCTCCTCCAGGTCCTCAGGCTGGAGGAATCCATCCTCAGTTGCCCTAAGGTGGGTGAGCAGGAAGCTTTGGCTTCCCATGGACCTACCTTGGCCAGACGTTCCCCCTCTGCTGCAGGGACCCGTCTCTCCTCAGTGCAGTCAGCTTTGTTCCCAAGAAGCAGGACAGTGACTCCATCTTCTGCTCCTTCCTGGGGAGGGAAAGGAGGGAGGATCAGGAGCATGTCTGAATCCCACTTGAATCACAGCCAGACCCATTGACTAGACACATCCCAGAGCTCCGTGAAGGATGCCTGTGGATTTGGCCAGTAAGGAGTTTAACAGCATTTAAGAAAAGGATTTGATTTTCTCCTTAAATCATCTGTCCTGGTTTATCAACAGGGCAGAGATGGGACCAGTTACTCTTGTAGTGGATTCATTTTGTGTTTCACTTCAGGAATCCCCCAGCAGAGGCTCTCTCCAGGCACTGGAAAAGGCAACATCCATGCTCCAGTGTTTTTAAACACTGACTTTGTACTTGACTGGAAATCTCAGACAAGGAGTTTCTAATAAGACCCGAGTTACCTCTTATTTCCCAGGACTCAAAGGGGACTACACTTGACTTAAAAGCATTTTCAAAACCAATTTCAGCTTTTTCTGTTTCTCTGCACTGTGGGGTTTTTTTCTTTAAAAAAAGTCATTATCATAATGATGCTATCAGCAAATCACCCCAGGAAACACTGCAAAAAAGTGAAAATTGTCAATGTCTGCATTTCAATCCTTCAAGAAAGAAAACATTCTCTAACTAAAGCAGAGCAGAATGGGCTTGGAAACAGCCCTAAGTGATGCCAGGGGAGGTTTAGGTTGGAACTGAAGAACAATTTCTTCCCCTCCAGGGCTGTCCATGGCTGGCCCAGGCTTTCCAGGGCAGAGGTGGAGTCCCCATGATCCCTGGAGGGGTTTCCAAGCCCTGGAGCTGTGGTGCTGAGGGCCATGGCTCAGTGTTGCCCTGGCAGTGCTGAGAGAACAGTTGTACTCCATGAGCTGAAAGGTCTCTTCCAGCCAAAACAATTCTGTTGTCACCCTGAGACGTCCATCCCTGACCAGTGACAGAAACCAGGTGGGGAAATGTCGCTCTAAGAGTCACCTTGGGGACAAAATGAAGTTTTCCTGCTTCACCCACCTGGATGCAGCTCAGCCAGTAGCTGACATCTGAGAAGGAGCAGTCTGAGGTGACATCGTACATCAGCACCACCCCGTCCGCCCTCCGGAAGAACTGCTTGGTGAGGCTGTGGTACCTGTGGGCATTTGAAATGGTCACCAGCAAGGTCTAAAGAGGCTTTGCCTGGGAGTGATCCCAGTGGGAAAGCTGGGAATGCACGTCTGCAAAAGAGGCAAAGCCCAGATTTTGCTCCTGTCCTGATTGTAGGGGCAGCACAAACATCCCGAGCGCTTATTTTTATCTTAATTACTTCCTTTATTACACTTTATCAGATGACACACTACGGAGAGTCCCTTCTTAACCCCTCCTCCCCTTGGCAAAGCCAAGAACATTCATTTCCACTAAACTACCAGAAACCAGAAGCCCAGAGCTCATCCCAAGCAGAGAGCCCAGCACCTCACCTCTCTTGACCAGCTGAGTCCCACAGGCGGAGAACAAAACGCTTGTTGTCCACGACGAGGTTTCTGACCTGATAATCCAGTCCTAGGAGATAGAAAAAAGGGATATTTTGGGCATTGTAGAGTTGATCCCTGCAGCAGAGGGTGGATGGAGAGGCACGTGGCAAGGGTGTGGTCCGAGGTTGCAGCTGATCCCAAGTGAACCTCTGGCTTTTAGATCCTTGACAGCTGGGTTTTTGGAAGGTCTTGAGTGTCATGAGTAAAACCAGATTGGTTTAGAGAAGAGAATAGGGCTGAAAGGTAGAGAAAGAAAAGCACTAGGGCCATATTGGTGCCCTAAGAAGCCCAGCCCAGCCTTGCCTTCTTAGGAGCATCCAGGCATGTGGAGCTGGTGCTCCTGTTTGGTCCTTGGTGTCAGATTGTGTGGCACGCTTGGCATGAGCTGCAACACACGTGTCACAATCACCAGCAGCTCGTGGGGTGGAGGAGGGGGAATTAGAAAGATCACCCAAGTGGGTGCTGGAGAGGAGCTGGAGGAGACCTACCCAGAGTGGCAGTGAGGTGGGGGTTGAAGGTATCTGTGTGCAGCCTGTACAGGAAAGATGTTTTGCCCACGTGGGAGTCCCCGACAAACAGCACGTTGTAGAAGTGGTCTGGGTCCAGGGAGGCTTCAGGACAACCCCTGGGGGCAGCTCCTATTCCATCTGTAGTCCCAGCCCCTGGCTCTCCTGGGCTTGGCTTAACTTTCTTGCTCATTTTCTCCCCAGCCTCTTGCTGCTCCTGCTGTGGAGCCACACTGAACTCTTCACTCTGTTCTCCCAGGAGCTGCACGCTGCTGGTGGCTGCATGTCCCAGAGAGCTGCCTCTGAGCACCACCCCTGACACATCATTGCCAGCATCCTCCTCCTGGTGGCCACTCGTGTGAGGGGTTGATGCTGGTGGCACCTCTTGTTTCGGGTGCTCAGCAGGTCTGGCAGCGACCTGTTCTGTTTCCATCACATCTGGTGGCTTCTCAGAGGCAGTGTGAAGCCTCATCTTAGCTGCCTGTGCTGAGACCTGCTCCTGAAGCTCACTTTGGGCTGTCTGTCCAGAAGCACCTACCCGACACACATCTGGAATGAGAACATCCTCCTGCATCATCATCTCCAGCTTTACTGTGCTGCTCTGTACTGTCACCTCAGAGACTGGGGAGGCCAGCACAGAAACACCATCATCCTGCTCCTGCTTCACCCCTGGACTCAGAGTTTCATCTAAACTCCTCTCCCCTGCCTCCAGCCTCTCTGCCTGAACCCCTTCCAGACCTTGAGCTTCACCCAAAGGCTTCTCCTCTGCAGCCACCCTCTCATTCTGTGCTGTTTCCAGGGGCTGGGCATCCTCTGGGATCTGCCCAGCTGAACCAGGGAGCTCTCCCAGCTTTGCTTCCAGACCAGGACTCCCAATTGCAGTGGCAAGCTCAAGATGTAAAGTGGCCTCAGGTGTGGTGGGCACATGTGCTCCAGTCCCCTCCTCCCACATGTCTGTGGTGTGAGCTGCACCCAGAACTGCCTCTGAATCCGGGGCCTGGCCCTGCTCCCTTTTCTGCATCCCAGCTGCACCCAGGGGGGGCAAAGATGCCTCTGTGCTCCCTTCTGGGGTCACTTGGAGGTGATCTGTCTCTGCCATGAGCTGCACATTGGCATCAGTGCTCAGGTCCTGCAGTGTGTCCAGGATTTCAGCCTCCTCAAGGGACTGGACCTCTGTTTCAGTTCCCTCTCCCTGCCCAAATCCTGCTCCCTCCAAATCAAGCACAGGCTCCTGCAGCAGCTCATACTCACCCTGCCCCTGTGCCCCATTCTCAGCCTCCTCCTTGAGCTGGATGGCTGCAGAGTCTCCCTCCCCCTCTGAAGTTCCTAAGCTGGGACCCTCAGACAGCCACTCCATCCCTTCTTTTAACTCTGTTTTATTGACCTGATCCAGGGGTTGCATATCTGGAGACACACTCCCTGCCTCCTCTGCATCCAGGAAGCCAGACTCGCTTGAGAACCTCAGATCTGTCTCTGTGCTCCCTGCTGGGGTCAGTCTGAGCTCATCTGTCTCTGCCAGCAGCTGCACATTGGCATCTGTGCTCTGGCCCTCCAATGTGTCCAGGATTTCAGCCTCCTCAGGAGCCTGAACTCCTGCTCCAGCCCCCTCTCTCTGCCCAAAACCTGCTCCCTCCAAATCAAGCACAGGCTCCTGCAGCAGCTCACGCTCACTCTGCCCTTGTGCCCCATCCTCAGGCTCCTCTTTGAGCTGCACAGCTGCTCCACCTGCCCCTTCCCCTGGGGTTATAGGGCTGGCAACCCCCTGCAGCTGCATATCTGCCCAGGAGCCCCCTGCCTCCAGCTCTACTAGCCCCAGCCGATTAACCTGATCCAGAGGTTGCACATCTGGAGTCACACTCCCTCCCTGCTCTGTATCAAGGCTGTCCTCACTCGAGAGCTGCAGATCTGTCTCAGTGCTCCCTGCTGGGGTCAGTCTGAGCTCATCTGTCTCTGCCAGCAGCTGCACATTGGCATCAGTGCTCAGGTCCTGCAGTGTGTCCAGGATTTCAGCCTCCTCAAGGGACTGGACCTCTGTTTCAGTTCCCTCTCCCTGCCCAAATCCTGCTCCCTCCAAATCAAGCACAGGCTCCTGCAGCAGCTCATACTCACCCTGCCCCTGTGCCCCATTCTCAGCCTCCTCCTTGAGCTGGATGGCTGCAGAGTCTCCCTCCCCCTCTGAAGTTCCTAAGCTGGGACCCTCAGACAGCCACTCCATCCCTTCTTTTAACTCTGTTTTATTGACCTGATCCAGGGGTTGCATATCTGGAGACACACTCCCTGCCTCCTCTGCATCCAGGAAGCCAGACTCGCTTGAGAACCTCAGATCTGTCTCTGTGCTCCCTGCTGGGGTCAGTCTGAGCTCATCTGTCTCTGCCAGCAGCTGCACATTGGCATCTGTGCTCTGGCCCTCCAATGTGTCCAGGATTTCAGCTTCCTCCCATGGCTGCACTCCTGCTCCAGCCCCCTCTCTCTGCTCAAATCCTGCTCCCTCCAAATCAAGCACAGGCTCCTGCAGCAGCTCATGCTCACCCTGCCCATGTTCCCCATCCTCAGGCTCCTCTCCCTGGGGGTTTTCTGTGCTGACAACCCCCTGCAGCTGGGTGTCTGCCCAGGAGCCCCCTGCCTCCAGCTGCACTAACTCTGTTTTATTCACCTGATCCAGGGGTTGCACCTCTGGAGCCTCTCTCTCTCTCTGCATTCTATCCAGGGAGCTGGCCTCACTTGAGAGCTTCAGATGTGTCTCTGTGCTCCATCCTGGGGTCAGTTTGAGCTCCTCCACCTCTGAAAGTGGCTCATCTGTCTCTGCCAGCAGCTGCACATTGGTATCAGTGCTCAGGTCCTGAGTGTCCAGGATTTCTGTCTCCTCAGCAGCCTGAGCTCCTGCTGCAGCCCCTTCTCCCTGCCCAAATCCTGCTCCCTGTGGATTGAGCACAGGCTCCTGCAGCATCTCACACTCATCTTGCCCTTGGGCCCCATCCTCAGCTTCCTCCAGCTCCACGGCTGCTACACCCTCCCCTCCCCAGAGGACTTCTGGCCTGAGCCCCCTCCACAGCTCTGTGTCTGCCTGGACATCCTCTGCTTCCACATTTTCCACTGCCTGAGCCTTAACTGGGAGCAGCCCACCCAGGCCTGGGCTCCCTGCAGGTGTTTCTGCTGGGGAAGGATCCTCACCCTGCACTGCAGCAGCACCCGTTTCATCCCCCAGCCCTAACTCGGGTTTATCATCCTCCTCCTCCAGCAGCTGAACATCTGGTGCCACATCCCCTCCCTGCTGCTTCCCTGGCGATCCCACCTCGCTGGGGGGCTGCAGAGCTGCCTCCATCTCTGGAAGCAGCTGCAGGTTGGCACCGCTGCCCTGGACCTCCAGCGGTCGCACATCTGCTCCCGCTCCACCTCCCTGCCCAGCGGCGGGGGGCACGACCCACGGTGCCAGCAGCAGCCCCTCTGCTCCCGCGGTCCCATCTCCCCCGGCAGCCTCCCGGGGACACATCACCCCCGTCCCCTCTCCTGCAGCTCTGCCGCTCTCTCCGTGCCAAGCTGGGGGCACGGCAGCCGCCTCCCAGCTCCCTCCCCGGGGCTGCTCCTCCATCCTCCCCTCGGGGAAAGCATCGGTCCCCTGGGATGCTGCCGTTGTCACCGCAGCCCGGGACGGTGGCTCCGGCTCTGGGAGCTCTCCCGGCTTTCCTTCCAGCTCCTGGGAGAGCCCCGGCGATGGAGCCGCCTCCTCTCTCAGCCCCGTGCCCGGGGACTCTGCCGGTGCCGCAGCCGGGCCAAGCTCCCCGCCCCCTGCCCGAGCTGCCTCCCCAGCCTCCGCTGGCCCCGGACCCGCCGCCAACTTTTCTGCCTGGCTTGATGCCGCTTCATCAGCTTCTCCTGCGGGCTGGGCTTTTTCCCAACCTGGTTTTTGCTGCATCCATCCTTCTGCCTCCTCTTGCACCAGTGCCTGCCCCCCTGCCCCCGGGCTCTGTCCCGGTGCTCCCTGCAGATGCTCAGCCGCCTTTAGCGTCAGCTCCTCCACACCAGCCCCCGTTCCCTGCAGGAGGAACATCCTCCCGACCTCCTCGGGGCTCTCTCCCTGCTCTTCCCCCGGCTCCTGAGCCCTGCCGTGCCCAGCTCCCACGGACCCACCAGCCTGGGGCACGTCTGGAGTGCAAAGCTCAGCTGGGACTGGTCCTTCTTTCGGGTCTCCTTCAAGCAGCTTGGGACCAGGGACAGTCTCTTGCAGGACCTCAAGGCTCACGCCAGGGGCTGTGGCTGCCACCAGCCCCGTTTGGGGCTCAGCATCATCCTGGGAATGCGTGGGAGGTGAGTTTGGGGCCTCTGACTTCAACTGTTTGCTCAGAGCTGCTATTGCATCATTCATCTCTCTTAGCAAAGAGCTCTGCTCAGAAGAGGGTTCCTCTTTCAGAAATTCTGGGAAGGGATCCTCTTCTGTGGAGTTCCCTCTCTCTAGAGCTCCTGCCAGGCTTGTGTCTGCCGGTGGCACTACCCAGACCCTGGAAAAGGCAGAAAACAGGGTGAGGGCTGCATCAGACCAGTCCCCAGGTCAGGCTGTGGCTCCCTCCTGTCCACTGGGGCTGGTACTGGGCAGGGCATGGGGGTCTCTCCTCCACCACCTCACTCCATCCCCTTCCAAACCCAGCCCTCTTTACCCACTGGGTGTTCTGGAGGTTCTCATGGGCACTGACAGGGACAGGGGAAAGGGGGGTGCACACCCCAGGAGTCAGAACCTGGGCCACCTCCTGCCTGGCAAGCAAGCAGACATCTCCCCAGGCTCCATGGTCACTGGAGACAAGGAGAGACCTCAGCCAGGTAGAGCTGGGGGAGGGACACGAGGGGACAAGAGATTTGATCTCTGGGGTGAGCAGGTGGGAAAGGACTGTGGAAAGGGCCAGATGTGGTTTGCCTGGGGAGGGTGGAGGACTTGGGGGTGTCAAGGGAATCAGCTGAAGCAGCAGCTCTTGCCCAGGACCCCTTACACTTGGTAGGTGCTCTTGGCTTTGGGTTCATTGCTCTGGGACCCCCGTCTGATACATGTCTCTGAGGAGTTCTCCACACTCATCTGCAGCAGAGAGAGAAAAGAAGAGGAAGAGGAGAGAGAAGAGTGCTTGGTGGGGGAGAGTATCCACCTGAAATGATGCTGAGCTCTGGCAGGGATTCAGATGCACCCACCCAAAATCCTGGGGGTACCAGAACTAAGGTGCTGCCTCCCCCTCGCCAAACACCTCCCCAAGCACTCTGCAAACCCCACCCAAGAAAGTTCTCAGGGGAGGTACCACCTCTGCTGTGCTCCTGGGCTCCCCAAACCAAACAGCAGAAGGCCCTGGAGCATGGACACCCCACATCCCCTCCCCACACACCCAGCTCAAGTACCTGTGGGGACACTGGTGTCTCACTGGGCAGCTCTGCCACTGCTCTGTCCCTGCAAACACAGGGCACAGGGGTCAAAATGGCAATTGCAGATGCTTCACCATGTCCTTCCCCCCCAGCCCTGGGGGTAGCAATGGTCTGGAGCACGTCAGCAAAACCCACAACCCTTGGATCAGTCCTGGTTGGGTCCCTCTGGGTGAAGAACATCCCTTTGTGTGATGCACTGCCCTACAGGACACGTTCAGTCCTGCCTTTTTTTCCTGATGTTTTTCACTCTGATCTGTGATTAATATGCACCATGGGCACCACTGAAGCACAGCAATGGCTGAGACCCATCCAACTCCTTCCCCATCCTCTGCGACCCCCAGGGGAAATCTGCATAAGCTCAGAGGGAGCTGGTGATCTCTCAGCTACTCACCTGCACTCCTCTGTGTTCTCCCAAGCCACGGCAGCCCTTGCTCTCTGCAGCTGCCTTTGGGTCTGCTGGAGCTGCTGGTGGAGGTGCTGCAGGTGGTCCTCCAGCAACACGTTGCTCTCCTCCAGCTGCTGGGTTTCAGTGCTGGTGGTTTGCTGCCTGCTGCGGAGGCTGTGGCACCTTGTCTCCAGCTGTGGGATGGCAACAAGGGCACTCACACCCCACCAGGACCCCCCCCGAGACCCAATAAATGATGGGTGACCATCTCCTCTAGACTGAATTTTCCCCGAGGGTGCAGAGTGGAAAACTCAGGTTGGGTCCTTTGGGGATGGAGTAGAGTGTGGGGATGGGGGTGTCAAAGGTGATAATGGAGGTCCTACGTGACAACCTGCAAACAGGGTGTGTTCAGCTTTGGGGCTCTCACTCCAAATCCTGGAGAAAAGGAGGCTCAGGGGAGACCTTCTCACTCTCTGCAACTCCCTGACAGGAGGTTGAAGCCAGGGGTGCTTGGGATCTGCTCCCAAGGAACAAGCCACAGGACAAGAGGACACAGCTTCATATTGCACCCAGGAAGGTTTAGGTTGGAGCTGGGGAACAATTTCTTCCCCTGGAGGCTTGTCCAGGGCTGTCGCAGGCTGCCCAGGGCAGGGCTGGAGTCCCTGTGATCCCTGGAGGGGTTTCCAAGCCCCGGAGCTGTGGTGCTGAGGGCCGCGGCTCAGTGGGTCCCTGGCAGTGCGGGGGGATGGTTGGACTCCATGAGCTGAAAGGTCTTCAACCAAAAATAATTCTCTGATATTATGATTCTAAGGGCTGGTGGAAACAACCTGGGGTGGGATTTCCATCCTGTGGCTGCTACAGCCCCAGCCCAGGGACCACCCCCCTCCAGGCATGGCAAAGGCTGGGGCTGGGGGCAGGGGCTGGGAGCATCTCACCTCCACCTGTGCCCTGACCAGGCGCTGCACCTCCCGCTCTCCCGCATCCAGCGCTGGCTGCAGCTCCGCCCCGCGCTGCTGGCACCGAGCCCTGCCCTGCGGGGGGCAACGGGGAGGTTGGAACCCAGCCACTCACCCCGGGACCTGCCGCGGGACCTGGAGGACTCCGAGGGTGACGAGGAAGAGATGGAAGCAGCCGGTGACCCACCTCCTGCTCCAGCTGCTCCTGGATCTGCTGCTCCAGGGCCTTGCAGAGCTGCTGCACCTCCTTGTCGTGCTCGGCCACGCGTCTGTCGGGGACAGCGAGGCCAGGGGGGTGGTGACAAAGTGCTGCAGTGAGGACAGGGCCCTGGGACGCTTCTTTGCCCCGGGGTTTGCCTGGAGAGCTTCCCCCAGCAAGGACCCGTCAGCAGCTAAGACATCCCGTCTGTGACTCTAGAGGGAGCCCGGCCCCAAACGGCGGTTCTGAGCGAAACCCCTGCTCAGGTCACTGATGGAGATGCTGAAAGCACCCGGGTTTCCCCATCCTTAGGTGCGCCCTCGCAGTTGGGGGTCCCATCCCTCCCCTCTCGTCCTTCTCCACTGCCCCGGGGTGACTCACTTCTTCAGGGTCACCTCCAAAGCCTCCTTCTTGCTCTTGGCTTCTTGAACGAGGTGCCTCATCTTGGCCAGAAAGTCCTCCGAGTTGCCCAGGAGCTGGGGCTCATCCTGCCGGAGCTTCAGCCAGAGCTGCCAGATCTCCTGCCTGCAGGGAGCAGGGTGCTTTATGGCGACTCCCCCCTCAGAGCCCCCCCAAAGCCAGGCCAGCTCTGGGGTCCAGGGTCATTTAGCTCACACCATTCAGGACGTGCAGTCCTGGGGGGCAGAGGAGCATTGGGGTCACCGTGACCCCATCCCCTGCTCCAGCTCTTGGGACAAAGTCACCTCCAAGCTGCCTCTGGACTCGCCGAGGGCAGCTCTGCCCCTTCCTGCAGGACACCCATGGGTGCTAAACTGGGCAGCTTACTCTGCAGGGATGTTGTCTGTGCCCAGCTGCTCCATGAAGGTGGCAAAGTGTCTCCTCTCCTCGCTCTCTGCCCCCTCCAGCACCGGGCTGGGGAGGACCAGGCGGACCCTCCGAGACGCCGTTTTCCGCCGGCGATGGTCCCTGGAAGCTTTCTGGGAACTCAGGAACTGCCCTGCCAACAGACACCCCAAATTCTCAGTGCCTGATTGGAGTAACAGCAAAGCCCAAACCAAACTCTTCCCACCTCGTGGCTTCACTTTGGCACAGTGGGACCCCTCCCCAGGCAAGCCGTGGGCTGAGAGAGGGCACGGGGACACTTGGGTCTTCATGTGCCACCCAGGAAGGGGAATGTTGCAGGTTCCCCCATGGGAAAGCACTGGGACCATACTCGGGATCAGCCCAGGCTGCCTGGAGGTCACTTACAGAGCCCAGCAGTGAACTCCTCGGTGCTTAACCGCCCGCTGCCAGCGGCATCCAGCCCATCAAAGACAAGCTCCAGCTCCTCCCTGCTACACGGGAATCCTTCCTCCTGCAGCTTCTAAGAACAAACCGAACCGGGGGGATAAACTCCACCCATCATCCGGTCTCCAGCCACCCAGGTGGCATTTGACCCCAGAAGACACCCCCACCTCTTACCTGCATGTCTGAGCGGGTGAAAAACCCCTCCTGGCCCTCTGCCCTCTCTCTGAAGAAGTCCTGCACCCTCTGCACTATTTCGGGTGGGCAGGGTGATTCCTCTCCGGGGCTGGGGGCTGCGGCTGGTGCCTCCCTGGAGCCCTCACGCAGCTGCTTGCGCCGGCTGGAGCCCAGGCGCCGGCTCCTGCTGCCAGCCCCACGCTCGGCCATGGCTCCTGCTCCTGCCTGGAGGGGGGAATCTGGGCTGCTGAGTCCCATCCGGCTCCCTCCACCTTTGCTCCGGCTTGGAGGGGAGCAGCGGAGAGGGCCCAGGCTGGAAATCCATTGTGGGCAGTGTAAATGGCCCCGGGTTTGGCAACAGGAAGAGCAGCTCTTATCTCTGATTGCACAGAGCTGACAGAGCCTCGACCTGCAACGAGCAACAGCCACCCCCACTGGGCAGGAACACGTCCCCAACCACCCCATGCTCTGCCCCACTGATTGGGGTGTTCAGGGCACTGGTACCTGGAGGATGCTCAGCCCACTGGTACCACCGAGGCCCAAGGGCCACCCGTGAGGTGACACCGGCAAAGGAGCGACCAAGGCGATGCTGGAGGTCAAAACATGGTGGTTCCACCACCCCCTTTCTCAAGGCTCAGCATCAGCTTTTAAAATTCCTCCCCCAGCTTTCACAGCCACGAGTCGTTCCCCCCACCCAGGGAGAGCTGCTCGAGGCCTCGGGGAAGTTTCCATCACTTTGGCTCCGTCTGAGCTGGGGATCCTCCCACTCCCCTCTCCCCACCTGGAGTGGGTGGCAGAGCCACCAGCTCTGCTTTTTACACAGCAAGGCCGAAAAAAACGAGTGAAGGAAACTGCTCTGGCAGGGGGGTCGGACCAGATGATCTTCTAGGTCCCTTCCAACCCCTGACACTCTGTGATTCCATGGCAAGTGGTGACGCAGAGCCGGATGGTACCAGCTCCAGCCTTTCTGCTCCACTCCCAGAGACTCCCCCACCCCAGGCTACTCCAGCCTTTTCCCCCTTTCCCTCTGCAGTGCGTTTGCTAAATCCCAGGCTGCACCAGAAATGTGGGAATATGCCCCTAAAAAATCCCCTGCCTCATAAAGCACAACCCCCGGGAGCACCATCCAGGGGTGGTCCCTGGACACGAGAGGGTCCCGAGACATCGCTGAAGCCCCATGGGACACCCAGCACGCCAGGGACAGAAACCAGGTGCCTTCTGGTGCTCCCAGCCTCTGGGGCAGCAGGAGTGGGAGCTCTGGGGGGTCGTTCAAGGCCAGGGGAAGCCTCCAGTTCTCTGTCCCAACCCCCGGGGTGAGCTGAGCCCACAGCACAAGAGAGGCACAGAACAAGCAGGGGTGGCAGCTGCACTCCCAAGGGGGGTTCCTGGCACCCTGCTCCCCCCAACCCCCACAAGGCACAAAACCTCCCCCCGCAGCTGAGACCGGCGGGGAAAAAACCCCAACCTTGTGGAAAAAAAACCAAACCACCTTATTTTCCTTGCTTTTCTATTTTTCCTCAGGTGATGCCCTAACCAACCCGGAGCGGCAGAACTCACCGTTGCCGAGGGGCACCCTCCGATTCGGGGCGGGGGAGGGAGGGCAGGGGGTGGCGATGCCCCCCGGGCTTGGGAGGGATGCTGCTCCTGCTCCGAGGGCGGTCGACCCGCCCCGTGCCCTCGCTCTCCTTTTCTCTCTTACTCAAGGCAACTTTCCGTTTTCGGTTTGCACCCAACTGCCGGTGCTCAGACGTTTCCTGTTTGCTGCAGAGGGAGCTGGGGGTGGGAAGGACCCACTCGGGGGGTCACCGTGTCCTCAGACACCCCCCCCAACTCCCCACACCGCGGGGTGATTTGGAACAGCAGGAGAAGGCTCCATCCATCCTTCCCTCCTTTGCCATGGTCCTGTCCGTGGAAGGGGGTTGGGGCAGGGGAAAAGCAGCAGAGAAAATGTTACCCAAGCACCAAAAAACCCAAACTATATATAAACCTACAGATTAAAGTGTGAGACCAAAGACAGAATAAACCAGCAACCCACAGAGGCTCTTTGGCCCCAGGATTCGGAGCTCTCCCCACCTCTGCTGCTCACTGAGGGGTTTTTCAAGGCTCCTGCTTTAAAGCCCCTGCTGTGGTGTGTGAGGGAACAGGGGAGCAGGTGGGGCAGGTGCATTTTTGCTCCCCTTTAACTGCAAAATGGGAATAGGCCCCGTGCAAAAGGCTAAAATAATACAGAGGGGAAACATCAACTCTTATCTTTAGGCTAGAGCTAGACCTGACATCCCCTGGCTCACAGCACAGCCCTGAGCCCAGGCCCACGGGGCAGGAGCTGTTGGGTGGAGCCTGGTGCCCTGCCCATATATGCCCATGGAGATTGTTAAATTGCTTGCTAGGAACTGGCTGTGCAGGTGCCCTACCCTGTTACAGCTCCAGCACGGCCCAGCCCAGCTTCCCATCAACTCCCACAGCTCCAGCCCTGCTTCCCATCACACCCCCAGCTCCAGTTCAGCCCAGCCCAATCACCCCCCCAGCCCTGTCCAGTGGCTGTTTCACCTCCCAAAGCAACAGCCAGCTCAGTGCAGCCCCTCCTCTGGCCATTTCCAGGCCACTTCAAGGCTCAGCTGTTTCTTCTCCACCCCCTGAGCAAAGCTGGTGCCTGTTACCCCAGATTGCAGCAACCCCAGGGCCAGGCTGGGGTGCTCAGCTTCCAGCACCCACCTCAGAATTCAGTTTGTCACCACCTCCCACAGCCCCCGGGGGTGTTTCCTGCTGCACAAAGACTGAAATTTGGCTTTGCTTTCCCTGAGGATTTTTTTTTTTTGGAGGGGGGAACCCCTAAATATCCCTGGGAGGTCTCAGGGATTCACTCTCCCTGCCTAGCAAGAGCCCAGCACGGGGTTCAGCATCAGCCACGGGAGGTGCTGGATCCACCCCCACAGCCCATTCCTCCCCTGGGGAGGTGCCAGGTATCAGTGAAAAGGATTTGGTGCCCCCAAAACTGGGCTGGGGTCTCCCAGGGAGGGGGGCAAAGCTCAAGCACCAGTGCCACACTCCCTCCTGCACAGCAGAGCCAGACCCTGGGTGTCCCCAGAGCCCTGTGACCAGGGACAGGGGGGCATCTGCTGGTTTATTTCTCAGTCTCTTGATGCCACCACTCCTGCCAACCAGGGGTGGGACAGCAGAGGGGAGCAGCTGAGGGGGCTCAAAGGTCTGACATCAAGGGCAAGATGAAAAGGGCTAAATCTCTAGATCTGACCCAGCAGCCACTAAAAGGGACACGATGGTGCTCTGCTGGCACCTTGAAGGGTGTTGATGTCCAGGGGTGCCACCCAGCACCACAGGGCAGATGCAGACCCTCTGCTGAGCAATGATACCAAGTTTTTGTTGCCACCACAACATTCTTCTCATCTCTTCCTCTGCACAAAGCTGGAGCAACTGGAGCTCACAGTCCATGTATGAGCCTTGCTCAGTCCTCCAAGGAGGCAGCTGATGGTAGAGTCATCCCTGACCCCCCCAGGGCACCCAGCAGCTGCAGAATCAGCCCCACCTGGGACCTGCTGCTGCATCTTTTCCTCAGCAGTGTCACCACACAGTGCTGTGTGTCCCTGTCACACAGCATGGGTCACTGTTATTGACCCAGGCACCCCTTTAAAGGGGGAAGTGGGGATGTCACCAGCTTGCCCACAGGCTACTGCACAGGGGGGGTTAGTAGAGGACCATGGGTCATAGGGGACCCTGTGTTCACACAGAGGTCCCCATGTTCACAGAGCTCCTGCAGCAAGATCCCACCCAGGGGCTTCTGTCAGGGCCATGGTGGCAGCACCAGCCCTGCAGCATTAAGTGGGGGGAAGGCTTTGCCCCTCTCAGGCCTCACACAGCCCCTCACTCCCTGCTCCAAGGGCTCCTGCTGCAGAGGAATCACCCAGGGCTGGAATCACCCCCAGAGGGACCCCAAACCCAGGCAGAGATCCCAACCCAGGCCCAGCCTCCACCCACCACACCCCCTTCTTTCCCCAGTTAGAACCCAGAGACCCCAGTTCCTGTACACAAGTGTTTATTCAGAGTTAACATTTATAGACAAACAGGTTTTTCCTCTTCCCCTCCATGTAGATTTTATAGCATTATTTTTTAGATATATATAAATAAACATTTAGTGCTGGGAGCTTGCCAGCTTCACCCACAGCAAAGTGCATCACGGTGCAAGGTGGGAGGTTGACCCCCTCCCTTTTCTGCCTGGGACCATCTTGCACCAGTTTCCAGAGTCCAAATCCAGCAGGGCAGGAGATGAACCCCATCAAAGTGCTGAGACCTGACAGTGTGGAGTCCTTCAAGAGCAGGGACTCACCCTTCAGCGTTGGGACTGAGCAGCCCTCACTCTGCAGAACCAAGTGTGGGTCCTCTCCAGCCCCAAAGAAGAAAAAATCCAAGGAAAAAAAAAACCCCAAAATCTAAAATTTCATCATCTGCTGGTGTCATCCTGACTGGTGAGCAGGACTCCCTCCAACAGAGCCAAAGTGGGCAGCTCCCCAGCCTGGTGTCAGCGTGGAAGGAGGTGGGAATGTGAGGGCAAAAAGCACCGTGCACCAAGCCAACAACAAGGTAAGAAAGTGGGGGTTTGGGTCAGCAGAGTCCAGGGGACCCCAAAGCCTCCCAGGCAGCACTGGTCCCACGGTGAGATCAGCACTGGGGTCGTCCAGCAGGTTTGGCACCTTTGCAGCCATCTCTGATGGCACTGGGGAGTCACCCAAAGGGCTGCCTGGGGTGTCCCCTCTCCCAGGCAACCCCCACATCCTGGACAAGGGCTTGTCAGCCCTACGTCCATGCCACTGAGAGGAGAGCCACCACCATGTGCAGGCAACTGGGGTGGTCCTCATGGCCAGGCTGTCATGCCAGCAGAAGGACCACAGCTGCCCAGCAGGACAGTGCAAGGGGACAGTGCTTGGCCCCACCACCATGGGGAAGGGGACAGGTTCTTTCTCCTCCACAAGCAACCCCTTAGTCCCATTTCACTCCTTCCCCCATCCCCTGGGTGGGACCACCAGCCTCAACAGGGGCTACTCCTAAACATTGCACACAGCAAAGGTCCCTCGGGACCCCCGAGCTACTCATAAATAGGGCACTACAGACTCGACATTGCTTCACACAGCTTACATAGCACAGGGTGGGGATGGAGCCCCCTGTCCCCCCCTGGGGGCACTGGCAGCACCAGCAGCTGTCCCCCTTGGTGTGGGAGGAGCCCAGCACTGCTGTGTCACAGCTGGGGCTGGCCAGGGTTGATCCTCCTCTTGGAGCTGTAGAAGTCTGGAAGGTAGAAAAGAGAGGGTTGGAAAGTGTCTCTCCAGCCCATCAGGAGCAGTGGGGCAGGAAGAGGGGGGGTGTCCCCAAGGGAAGGGCCCCAAAACCCAGCCCAGGGGGGTTCCATGTTAGAGTCACCCAAACATCTTGGAGAGAAGAACCTGGAGGTCTCTACTACCTCCTCTCTTTGGCTTCACCTGCATTTCCACTCCAAGCCCTGATCTGAAGAGGACAGGCTCAGGCCATGGGAACAGAGGGTGAGCTATTTGGGGCCACCTCCAGCTATAGACCCCAGGCCATGGGAACAGAAGGTGAACTATTTTGGGCCATCTCCAGCTATAGACCCCACAAACCTGATCTAAGCCCCCCTGGCCTAACTCCCAGAAACCCAAAGGCTCCCAGTTCACAGCCCTTTCCCCTTGGAAGGTGGGCTCTGCTCCCCCAGGAGAGCTGCAGAGTGGTCCCCTCCCCACTCCCAGGAGCCAGACAGGGCTCTTGCATCCAAATCCTCTCCCTCTGTCCCTCCCAGGAGGGCCCTGACACCAACATTGGCACCAAGGAGGGACACCAAGCCTCCAACACTCACCCGTGATGGTGCTCTGCCCACGTTTCAGGCTCTGTGGGGAACCAGCCCTGTAAACATCCGAGCTCTGCCGAGACCCTTCAGGGCAAATCTTGCCAAGATGATCCTTGGGAGGGACCTTGGAGCTCCTGCTCTCACTGCTGATGGCTCTGACCAGGCTGTGGACCTCCTGGGATGGCTGCTCAGGCAGGAAGACCCTCTCCCACTTGAACTGTCCTTCCAAGGGAGTCTCTGTCTCGAAGTCGAAGTTCCAGCGCTCCTGAGCTTCTTCCAGGTGCTGCCTCATCAGGTCATCCAAGTCATTCTGAAGCTGGTGGTGGTCCACGGGGCCAAAGAGGTTCCTGCACACCTTGCTGCTGCATGGCATCTGCCCAGCCCTGCTCTGAAACAGGGGCATCGTGGCAGCTGGGAGGAAAGCAGAGCAAGTTACTGGGGTGCTGGGCAAGCCACGAGCAAGCCCAAGGGCTGGCACCTTTGCCACGAGGACAAAGCAACTGGTAGCCAAGGTGGGACAAGCCGGGTTGGGCTCTTCAACAAGGGCAGCCCAGAGGGGACCATCATCTGTCTGTGCACCCGGGATTTTTGTGGTGTATTGGGCAGAGGTTTGAGCATCCCTGAGGTCAAACACAGCTCAGTGTGACGCAGGAGGACGGGGAAGGTGCAAACGTTGACGTTCCTCATTCCTCCTCCAGCAAATCTGAGCACTTGGCACCTCAGTGCTGCCACCAGCTCCAGCCACAGCCCTGCCACGTTCCCACTTGCACTCAAGCACAAGGAAAGTGGGTACAGAGGCTAGTTAAACAACAGGATGTTTTTCTGGCTGGCTTCTTCATCTCGAGAGCCCAGGCCCAGTGGCAAGGAAGACTTTTAAGCAACTGCAAGAACATGCCACAGGCTTGACCACTTCATTAACCACTCTCCTTATCTGGAAGGAGCTGTTGGGTAACCAGAGACAAGACCCTGTTTGTTTGGGCTGGTTTTTTGGTTGGTTTTTGTTTTTCAAATCGGTGCCAAAAGGCTCGACCTTTTCAATAAGTGGTGAAGCCCTTTCCTTTCTGAGCAGCACCCCCCTCCTGCCCCGACACACACGTGGGGCTGACGGGTCCCCCACAGCTACAAGGAACCTTGTTTTCAGAGCAAAAAACACTCTGGGATTTGATGGCTTGACCATCATTAAATCTGCTTTAAAAAAAAAAAAAGCAGATTAACAGAAATAAAATCCCCATGTGCCCAGTGGTTTTCTCATTGCCCTCCCCAAAAGTGTGGCAATTCTGGGGGGGTTTTGGGCCCCCCAAAGCCAGGGACACGGCAGACACCCCCTCCCAGGCTGGCACCTACAAGTATCCCCAGGGATGGGGTGCGTTCCCACAGGGAAAGTTTCTGACCAAATTCAACCCCCCCTAGTCCCTCCAGCTCTCCCACGCTGAGCCACCAGGTGTGCCCCTG
>JANHGL010011709.1:40123-64998 GCA_024611195.1 Ceyx melanurus | reverse complement strand
ACTCCTCCCAGTTTGGTGTCATCAGCAAACTTGCTGAGGGTGCTCTCTACCCCCTCATCCAGGTCATTGATGAATGTATTGAATAATACTGGACCCAGCACTGACCCTTGGGGGACTCCACTAGTTACAGGCCTCCATGCTATGTGACAAAACCTTCAACAGAATCTGTAACTTAAATAGCCACTTGAAAGCTGGTGCAGATCATTTCACCAAACCCAGAACATTCCTACAGAGCTGCTTCTGCTATTAGTTGGTTCAGGAAGCACCCCAGATGTCTAGGCACTTCGACACATCTGCCTTGCAGTCCTGCAGGTCTCTGGATGGAATCCCAATCTCAAAGCTGTATCCCAGTGCTTCCCATCCAATGGCTGGGGACAAACAGGCATTCAGACAAAGCTTAGCCAAAGCTGCAGGCATGAAGGATGACAACCAGCTAGTTATCTTAAAACACTTGCCACTGCCCTGTATCTGAATTCCTTGCTTGGTCCACAACAAAAGGTCTCCTCACACAACACTGGGTGTCTACAGTTATTCTATGAATGGTCAAAGCATTACTGGTGGTTATTTTTGTAGCCCACCTGGAAAAAGCAGTAGAAAATTTAGATAATAGTCCAGTGATGTAAATGGTTTTCTAGGAAGTAACAGACTTGGCTTCACTATGAATGCAAAATCCAAAGTCAGAAAGAAAAGGTAAAGGAGAAATAACTCCCGTGTGCGGTTTCTCAAATGGGGAAACTGGATTCCACGTTCTTTGTGGGACAGCAATGTGCCCCTGATGCCAGGAAGACCAGTAGTCTCCTGGAGTGAATTAAGTAAACTGTCCAGCAGGAGTAAGGGGGTTCTCCTCCCTCTCTGCTCTGGTGAGACCATACCTGGAATACTGTGTGCAGTTTTGGGCTCCCTGGTTTAAGAGACAGGGATGTACTGGAAAGAATTCAAAAGAGGCTACAAGGATGATGAAGGGACTTGAGCGTTTCCCCTGTGAAGAAAGACTGAGGGAACTGGAGTTGTTTGGTCTTGATAAGACTGAGAGGGGACTTTATTAATGTCTATAAATATCTGCAGGGTGGGTGTTCAGTGGAAGAGACCAGTCTCTTTTCTGTAGTGCCCAACAATAGGACAAGGGTCAATGGGTGCAACCTGGTTCCATTTAAACATTTCTTTACTGTGAGGGTGACAGAGTGTGGAGCAGTCTGCCCAGAGAGGCTGTGGAGTCTCCACCTGGATCTGTTCCTGAGTGGGCTGCCCTGAGTGGTCCTGCTGGGGCAGGAGGGCTGGACTTGATGATCTCCAGTGGTCACTTCCAACCCCTACCATTCTGTGAGCCTATAATTCTTCCATTTGTTCCTACAACAGTTTAAGCAGCAGAAGCAATTTTTGGAGTAACAAAAATAACGGAGGCCTGTGCTGAAACCGCAAAGCCACTAAGAGGGAAGCCACTACCCTTGACATCTTTCTCTGACTGCCTTTTCTAAGCAATCACAGCTGCATTCATGAAGAGACCAATTTAACTAATGTGTTATGTTTCAATCTTCACAATATTTCACAGGATGGTAGTGGTTGGAAGGTGGTTGATGAGAGATCAAGTCCAACTCTCCTTCCAGAGCAGGACGAAACTAGAGCAGACCATGTAAAAATGCATTCAGACAGGTCTGGAAAGTCTCCAGAGAAGGAGACTTCACAACCTTTCAGGGGAGTCTACTACAGTGCTGTACAACCATTACAGTAAAGAAGTTCTTCCTCACCTTGAGGTGGAACTTCCTGCACTCAAACTTGAATCAGTTACAGCTCTACTCTCTTTCTCAAACCCTACAGTTAACAGAGATGTTAAATACATCACATATGTCCAGAAGGACATAGAATTGCATGGTGCTGAGACAAAGAATTGATAAGATTTTACAGCTTTATATATTGAATATATGTATCTTGTCCCTGTTTCAACTGCTCTTAACAGCAGAGTGCACTCTGATAAGGGATAAGACACAGGTAAGTCTCAATTTCAAACAATCTTTTTTTTTATGCTTAACCAACAGATGAATATGAACAATTTCTCAGATATATTAATCAAATATTAGATATATAATTCCACGAGTCTGGTGCCATAAAGGTGTGCCTCAGTTATTTGATGATTTTTAGTCTTCAAGGTAGATTAAGTAAGGCTGAAGAACTCTTCAACAAGAAATTGCCATCAAAATAGGCTGCATCTCTCTCCTCCAAGATCATCACTAGTGTTTATATACAGCTTTCCATAGGTCAAGACTAGTCTGGTCCAAAAGCTTACTACTGCTACCCATTTGTGAAAAATGGTTTCTCTGAGCTCACTCACATGAGTTACCTCCTGGATGTCACTGTATTCCAGCCTATTCAGACAGGTATAACCTATTCGCAAGCTGGGGACCAGTCATCTGATAATTTCTAATTCTTGCAGACTAGATACCATTTTTCTCAATTTATTATGTTTTTATGAAGCATACCAGCCAGCAGATACTTCCTGCCCTAGAAGAGTAGTCTTGTGCTGTGTCTCGAAGAACAAGTATTGACCTGGGGTTGTTTGGAGAAAAGGAGGCTGTTGGGAGACCTTATTGATCTCTACAGACACCTGAAAGGAGGCTGGAGGTATTTTCCAACCTTTTTGGTTAGAGGTCTCTTCCAACCTTAATGATTGTATTATAAGATTGCAGACTGGAAAGGCACACATGCTTCTTTGGTTAAGTGTAGATGTCAGAAGCAAGCTGGTATTAATCTGTATCACCATTCTGAAGTCAGCTAGATGGATAAGAAGACTTTGAACTACTGCTGCCATAACCTTTGTACTCCCACATGCCTTTTCTTGCCATGTAAGATCTTTGAGCCCATGCACATCTTCATATCCCACTGTTCTCTCTACCATGCATTTAGGGGCTGTTCTGGAACACACTGGAAGTAAAGAAAAGCGTCCCACTGAATTTAGTCCTTAGGCAGACCATTTGACAAGTGTTATGCAAATCTAGGCCTTATAAAACGAAATTTTTCTTTACTGCTACCCCATCTTCAATGATGGAACAGAAGATTTTTAACTTGCTGTCTTTCTATGAGAGAAGAGGAACAACTAAAAATTATTCAGACAAAACCAGAGGGTTGGGGAGAGTTAACAAAACTCAGTTATTTCACTAAAAATACAGCAAAATCAGTAAAGACAACATTTTAACAAATATAAGCAGAGGGAGATGGTTTTAAATTGCCTCTCTCTGACCTAAATTAACACTCCTCAGACTGGGCATTCACAGGAGAAATAATACTTACTGCTGTTTGTGTAAGTACAATGGAATTCCAATTATGATCACAGCCTCCAGCTACAATAGAATGAAGAATTAAGGCAGACAGATGATGCACAGGCAGTTCTTGAATGTGATGGAAACATCAGGGCATCTGTTTTAAAGATTTTGAGCTATTTATAAAAAAAAAGTCCCTTCACTTAAGTTGGGGTCTGCATTTCTAGAGCAAGGGAGGCTTTGTCTTCTCATTTCACTTCAATTCTGGTCAACAGAATGGGGCAGAGACTACAAGCAGCATGCCACACATTCGCTGGTGTTACTAACAGACACACATGCATGGGTGTTAAAATCATGTAAAGAAAGAGAATAATACAAGCCTGCTACACAATACCTGCCACAGGCTTCTTTAACTGAACCCTTCCAATCCACAGCCAAAGTTGAAACTGTTCAAGATGCCAGGATAAAAGGGAAAGCAGACCTGTAATTTATTACTCAGCAACTAAGACCAAATACAAAAGATTAACTAATAGCCTTTCCAATCCTGCACTGCCAGCTGGCCCTGAATGGCAAGTAAAAAGACTGCAAAGTGCTTTTTTCCCATGCTTTTATCACAGTGCAATTTTAATATGTGGTATGTGGCACATTTCCATTTGAGTGTAAAAACCTTGTATGAGAAACATGGAGTACAGCCAATTGAACCAGATTACTGAGAACTTTCAATGAAAATTCATTGTTTCAGGGGTGAACAGCAAAAATTTCCTCCTCTCCTCGGTTTACTCTTCACATTCAACACTATTTATTTATTTGAATGAACTATTAAGGTAAACTGTTAATAAAAGCATCAGCAACCAAGAGCTAATTCTTCGACTCTGCTTACATTTCATTTTTGGCAGAGATTTACAGCCACCTGTAAATGAATCAGCATTCTCATCAGAGTGGCAGAATCCCTCACAAGACAGTCTGTGGTGGGTAAAGGCACAGCACCATCCAAACTCAATTTGTATGGGTGACATGGAAGTCACTACATTCAGCCCTACCACATACCCACAGGATTTGAGTCTCTAGGACTTCTCATCAATGAAGCATGACATCACTGAAGAGTATCCAACCCTACACTCATTTCACGACATCAGCCTCAAGACCCAAGTGTCCAGGTGTTACTGACACTGCAGAAGGCTGCACATTTGTCTGCAAAGTGTGGATAACACATAACATAAAGGAAAGCAAACAACTACTGATATGATTTTAATATTCATATTTATCTTCTAATGAAGATACAAGATAAATAAAATAATCTAAAGGACAATCTCTTTAATCTGATTTATTTGATCCTGACAAGAATAAGAACCAAAAAGAGTGTGGTGTTTACAGACCTACACAAATAGCAGTGATGCAAGATTCGTGGTGGATATACTTGGATGTGACTATCAGGTTCTTTTTCTGCTCTTTGATGAAAAAACCAAGGTACTCCTCAAGGAAGTGATATTTTCAAAGTAAAACCAGAACACAGGCTCACCAAGACCATTAACAAAGGAGAGAACAGACACCACATTACATAGATCATGTTTCACAATGTAACCCTTTAAGCCAACGGTCTCCCTTGCTAAATTACAAAGAAGGGGTACACTTGTTTAAATTCCTACTGCAACCATAAAACAGGGACCAGAGAAGGGCAATGAAGCTGGTGTGAGGTATGAAGATCATGTCTTATGAGGAGTAGCTGAAGGAGCTGGGGTTGTTTAGTCTGGAGAAAAGGAGGCTGAGGGGAGACCTTATTGCCCTCTCACCTGAACGGAGGTTATAGTGAGGTGGGCGTTGGTCTCTTCTTCCAAGCAACTAGTGAAAGGATAAGAGGAAATGGGCTGAAGTTGCCCCATGGGAGGTTTAGGTTTGACATTAGGAAAAATGTATATACTGAAAGAGTGGTGAGGCCTTGAAACAGGCTGCTCAGGGAGAAGGTGAAGTCACCATCCCTGGAGGGGTTCAAAAACATGTAGACATGGCACTTTGGGACATGGTTTAGTGGACGTGGTAGTGTTGAGTTGATGGTGGGACTTAATGATCTTGGAGGCCTTTCCCACCATTAATGATTCTGTGCTTACATCCCTTTAAATTCTAATTAGGAAATCCCATCCATTTCTGATGTCTGAATTATCTTGTAAACAACATAGCTTAAGTAAACATCATTAAAGAAGTTTTTGGTTTGGTTTTTTTTTGGTCAGAAAATAACTCATTTTTACATTCAAGAGGCACCTGCATTTCATCACCAGCCAGTCACTGTCAAAAATATCTGTTCACCATAGTCTCCCTTCAGTGGATGGAACAGGATTTAAAAGCATCCCATCACATATTAGCTTGTCCCACGTGAGTCTTGGAAAAGCTTTTTTAAGGCAAAACTGCAGAGAGTTACCTCCTTATGCATAACTGAGTTACTCTTGAAACAAAAAAAAAAGAAAAAATAAAGCCATACACAACAAAAACCAAACACGTTTGTTTTGAAAATGAACGATTAAAGCCACTGGGAAAACCTGATCATGGGCTACAATGAATTAACAATGATTACTGCAAAAACAAGTGCTGAGACTGAACAAAGCTCCTGTCTGACAACTTCGCAGGGAAACCAAAGGTTCAGAAGGATTAAAATGCAATACCGTAAATCTGTGGGTACAGCAATGCCAAGGCTTCACCTTCAGAGACACGTGTATGAAATTCAACTACTGACTTCTTAACAGTTTGAAACTGAGAATGTAAATGAAGCCTTTGAAAATTACAATTCTGTTCAGCAGTGATGAGATGCTGGTGGATGTTTCCCTGAGTTTTTTTATTACCTTCATTGGATTTATTTTGAAATAAGAACATGCACTTGAAAAACTGTGTACTTAAATATATCTGAGTATTCTGGCTTCAATTAGAAGCATCTAACTCATTTCGTATGGAAAAAAAGTGAAAGAGAAAGAGGGGATAAAAAGGGTTTTAATTTAAATGATAGTTTAAATGAAGAGCAGATTATCTCCAACAACTCAGAACAGAAAGAATTATATTCAAAATTATACTGATCTTACTATTTAGAAGACCCTCCAATAATTTGGGAACCTTTAAGGGAAAAGGATTCTCATACACATACTGAGTATATACCTTGTAATAAATAATTGCTGTGGGCTGCCAGACTCATATACTTTTCCTGGGATTTAGCATCAGGTGCCTCTAAACACACTGTGTTATTTCAGTAAAATAAACTATTTTTAAGATTTGTTAGAATAAACATCCAAGGTGTAAGAAAACATTATTTGAGGGAAGAATAAACAACAATTTTACTAACTCCAAGTAGAAATCCCTCACAAGATAACTCTGAATAGCTTTGCAAAGATCCAGCACTCAAAACAGTCAAAATAAAACTCATTACAAAAGTTTATAACAGCCTTCTCCATATAAAATAGAATCACAGAACTGTAGGAAGCGACCTCTGGAGATCATCAAGTCCAACCCTCCTGCCCCAGCAGGATCACTCAGGGCATCCCACACTGGAACAGATCCAGGTGGGTTTGGAAAGTCTCCAGAGAAGGAGACTCCACAGCCTCTCTGGGCAGACTGCTCCAGGCTCTGTCACCCTTACAGTGAAGTTTCTCCTCATGTCCAATAAAAATAAAAACCCCACCCAAAACAAACATACAGTTTGCTGAAGGAAGAAACAACAATGCCTAAAAATGTCAAAACTAGGAAATAGTCTATCTTTTACACAACCAAGAATGTAACTTGACTGTGGGAGGCATGTAGACAAAGAGTACAGAGAAGTATTTGTAAGTGAAGGCAAAATGGTGTTTTATGGCTTAGAGCCTCAGAAAAGTCAAGTTTTTGTTTTGTTTTGTTTTCTTTTTTTGTTTCCTAAGAAACTAGTAACAGATAACAGCAATCCTGTTGTATATTCAGTATAAAATGACAAATCCTCTAGAATGTGTTTTCTCATCCCCAGCCATGTGGTTTAATGACAGTACATGCAGGTAAAAAAAACCCAAACAAACAACAAAAACCAGTAAAAACTCTCAAGTATCTGTCATAATACAGAAAGGGGGGGGGAGGATATACTCCTTCTCAGAGACTGCCATCCAATTCAGGCTACAGGATGCAACAGTCTCAAATGAGAGTAGCCACCAGCAAAGCCACGTGTCTTTTCATAGCCTCACAAACTGCCTGGAGCAGAGAAACTAACATTAAAAACAAAACATAAAAGAACACCTAAAAACAACAATGAAAAAAAAAACCAACAAACCCCAAACAAAACACAAAAGGTGTATTTTATTAGAGCACATTACAACAAAACTCGGGATGCCAGAAGTGCATTGTGGACTGGATCAAAAGAATCTGTTCTCATAGGCAATATTTGCTTTTTGAAAAAGTGTAACAAAACAAACAAAAAACCCACCCAACAAGAAAACAAAACAAAAAACCTAAAACACCCCCCACAGAAAACCAAGCCACATGCCAAAAAAAACCCACACACAAACCAACAACCCACCAAATCCCCCCAACCTCCTCCACAAATAAAAAACAAAACAAAACCACAGACACACACACACACCCCCACACACAAAAAAACCACAACACAAAAAAAAAGGCCACAAAACCCAAGAACCTCCCCCCCAAACCCCAAACCCCAAATCCAACACACTCAACCAAACAAAAAAAGTCGATGAACTGGAAGAAACTAAACCACATCTCTGTTCGGTCTGGTTGATGCTGACAGAAGCAACCTGGAAAACCCACCAGCTCTTTCCAATCCAGTACCCTTGACCGTCAATCGCTGCCGTAACCAGCAGCCAAAGGGCAGACGCCGCAGACCAGGAAAGGAGACAGAGGAAAAAAAACAAAAACAAAAACGCACACACACCACAAAAACAAACAAACAAACGAACAAAAACACAAAACAAAGCAAAAAAAAAACCAAAAACAAAACTACACACACACACACACACAAAAACCCAAACAAAACAACAACAAAACAACCCGAAAACAAAAAAAACACACACCAAAACCAAAAACCCAACGGAAAATCAGAGGCATTTTCCACCCAGATAAGTTAAAAACTGCGAGGCCTCCGAGCAGATTCTGGGCGTCCCCAGGGGCAGGAGGCTCCGGGAGCTGGCCGGGACCAGGCATCTTCGCGGTCCCGCATAACGTCCAGAAATCTCCACGGCCTCCCTGGGGCTAGAGCCTCTGGCTGGTCGGAGGCGCTCAGGGCTCCCGCAGATTTGGGAGCGCCCGAGGCCACCTCCCCGTGCCGAGCGGCCTGTAATGGCGGCTGGGCACTCGTTGCCTGCCTGCCTGCCCCCCCATCCCGCTCTCCTGACAGGCTCAGGGTCCTAAAACGCTACAAGTCAGCAAAGCATGTGTCTTCTTTAAATCGATTTTCTATAAGGGGCGGTTAGCAAGCTAAAAAAAAAAAATTTAAAAAAAATTAAAGTAAAATAAAAGTATGGAGGTAAAATAACCACACCCTTCCCACAGCTCTCCCCACTGGACTTGGCCGGAGACATCACACCCTGCTGTGAAATAAGACACAAGGGGTCCTGGACGGTTTTATTTCCCAAAAGAAGGGAACCTGAGGCCACATTTAGCTTCTGGGGTCTGAGGGGAAGCCCAGAGCTGGAGCTCCCTTGAGGGGCTGAGGTAGGCTCCTCATCCTGGGGAAGTGTTCCTCTTCTTTGCCAACTGGTTTCAGAAAAACCTGACTGAGAGCAACGCATCCACAGAAGTTCATTATTTACACCTACCACAGGGAATAATATGAGGAAATACCTTCTCCTGCAATGGCAGTACAGCTGTGGGGACTTCAGCACCATGAATACATGAATTTTTAAAATTTTTCTTTTTTTTTAACTACTAATATTGCCTGCGCTTTGTCTGTATGCAAATACCCAAAGTAAGCCTGTTTTGAGCTCCACGTGGAACCAAGATCTACAAACTGATGATGCCAAACTAACACTAAGGTAAAATTATGATTTTTTTAAAATTTTTTTTTATTTCTTTGTGTATAATACAGAGACTGCCTGTCTCTGTAAGTTAATTTCCATCCTCTCTGGTTGGGATCCACCTGGTTGGAGAGCAGCCCTGTGGAAAGCAACCTGGGCCTCTTAGTGGACAACAAGCTCAACATGAGTAACCAGTGTGCTGCAGTGGTAAAGCAAGCCAACAGGATATGGGGTTGCATCAACAAAGGCATCACCAGTAGAGATAGAGTCTCACTATCCCTCTGTGCTGAGACCACACCTTGAGTACTGTGTTCAGTTTTGGTCCCCCCTATACAAAAAAGATGTGGGAAGGCTGGAGAGGATCCAGAGATGGGCCATGAGGATGATCAGAGGAATGGAAGACCTGCCATATGAAGAAAGGCTGAGAAAACTGTGTTTAATTCAGCCTTGAGAAGAGAGGTCTTAGGGAAGACCTTATCACTATGTCACAGTATATAAAAGGTGGCTGCCAAGAAGATGAACTCCCTTTTTCCGAGAGTCATGTGGAAAACACAAGGGGTGATGGGTACAAGTTACTCCTGGGGAGATTCTGATGGGATTTCAGAAGACAAATTTTTACCACGAGAACAACTCAACACTGGAATTGTCTCCCCAAGGAATTGGTGGATTCCCCTCCACTGGATAGTTTTAAGAGTCAGCTTTACAGGCTGCTGGGCCAACTAATTTATTTTTTATATCTATCTATCTATCTATCTATCTATCTATCTATCTATCTATCCATACACTTTTCCTTAAAACGTTGGACTAGATAATCCTTGCGGTCCCTTCCAACCTGGTATTCTCTGATTCTATTAATTACTTTGGTAGATTAAAACTAAGTTACTGTCATACCTGTACTTTCAATAACTGAAGCTTCTGCTACCATCTCATGATGCCAGCTCCAACTGTAACCAAGCCATTGCTTACTTAAAAGTATACCTAAATTATAAACTGAAACATTTTTTAGGGAGATTGTGATCTTAGAGAAGGAATTTACAATGCAGGTGGGTTTGGTTTTCATAAATGTAAGGAAAGAAAGTGAGCCAAAGCAGTACTCTTGATGGATGCCATCATCAGTAGTTGTTTGAATGCTTCAAGCTAGATCTGGTTATTCAAAAGCTATTTCTCATTTTGTGTTAGCAGTGACTTTATTGAAATTGCTAGATATTTAAAGAATATTTGAAAATGAAGGAAGATATTTGCTGGCCATGGTATTGGAAAAAAATGAGTTGTTGATAAATACCCTCAGCTCCCTGGAGAATACTGCTACCCTAAAACAGTTCTGGACAAACAGAAAAAATACATGCAGTAGCTGTACAGAGTTGGAATGATACATGTCAAATTAAATTCAATGTGATTTATAGCCAAGTTAATGAAAACTACCCAAAATTAAGGGATTCAAAATAGCAAGAACCACTTCTTTCACCAAAGTCACTACAGCCTATTAATTAAACTTTCTACTCCTCCCATTTGTGAGTTTAGCAATCATAAATCTATACCAGGAAGTTACAAGAAGCAAAAAGGATACGTGTAGCAACTGTGCAGATTGTAATGTGGGATAAAAGGTAGACAGTGTATGTTGCCTTCATACTGTGTTTCCTGTCATTTGCATTTTAAATTATCCTCCTCCTAATGCATGTTTGCCCAGCACCCTACACCCTACCCACAAAGTCATTGCTTAAATGGCAGCAATAGAAACCAACAGCTCCGTGAGCATTAAAAGAAAGTCCTGATAGATTTACATGAGTTGGCAAGTCCAGACCTAAGCACAAAGCAGGTTATACGTGTCACAGGGAAATACCAGTAGCAAAAGAGTATTACATGTCTGCATATGAACCAGATGCTTCCAGAAATCCTAACAACATTAATGCAGACTAAGTATCATCCATGGGGACTCTGCCCCAAACACCACAAAAATGGTGTGGCATGGCTGATTTGAAAACCTATTACGACAAACTGTTAAACCCACATACTCCTTTTTCCCCAGTATGAAAAAGTCCAGAGCATGCATGCCCCTAATGATGCCTAATGGTATATAATCTCATACAGCAGAAGTTGACTAAAGCAGCAGCATCAGCCCTAAGCAAAAACCAAAACAAAGTAGAAAGAGCTTCAAGCAGAGTTTAATTTGCTACACCAGGAGCCCCTGTGACCTCCACTGCCCAATGCCTCTGGAATATGCCTGCAAAACTAGCTTGGCTTACTCATGTTGGACCCAGGCCAAGACCATATTGCTTCAGGGCAGCAAAACACATGGATCTTGTCTGTCTCTCTTAAAGTCTTCTCATATATATTGGGTCTACTTAATGAATAACAGAGGGTTGTCTTAGAAACAAACAGGTTTGGGTTGTTGCTTTTTTTCAAGTTATAGGCCAAACCAGAATATTACCAGATGCTTCCATTTGTTCCATAAGGTCATCTTCCTAGTTAGTCTAGCAATCTTCAGAAGTCCATTTCAGGCACTTAACCCAGGTGTGCAGGATAAGGTAATGCATGTGTGGCTCTTTAGAGCAAACTCCTCTCCGGTGAAACCTGCTTGCCTTGGATTATAAAATAAGGCATTTGTTAATGTTATTAAAGGGAGAAATGGTGTCAGATGCACCACTGCACTAAAGAAAGTTTTCATTGGTTTCACAGGCTTATTTTGACTGAGCCAGTCTAACCACAATCTCTGAGACAAAGTCTTATTTTGCTGTGGTGCACCAAAGGGTGCAAATTATACTGCTGCTTATATCAAGCACTCTGCAAGTGTAGACTTGCAGTCATAAATTCAATTTCTAGGTTCACAGCAAACAACCAAAGTTTTATTTTAATAAGGACATAAAAAAAGTTCAGCCTCAGATTTTTTTCTCATTGTTAACATTTTCTGTGTAGAAAAATGAGACAACTGCTTTTATTCTTTGCCAACTCAGCTATGCTAATTTTAGAAGTAATTTCTTATTGTTAAGACTGTTATTTGTATTAATTAGGATGTGGATCTTTCTTGAGTTAAGGAGGGACCATCACTGCATCTGAGCAGTGTGCTTCACCCAGAAGTCTCTAAGAATAAGAAGACTTTAAGAAGTCTCAGCACTTAACTGGAATAGGATGAAGCCTATGTTTCAGCACAGTTCTGTGATCCTATGGCTTCTGCCACATGGAAAAGACCTTTTCAAAGTGTGAGGCAGCAGGTCTGATTCCTCCATCCTGCTGGTTTTCAAGCTCCCCAGCTCACCTACCACACTCATAGGAGGGTGTTTCACAACATGCGTTACACCTCAGTGGCCAACAAACCACAAGTCTTTTTCAGCTTCTGAGGCCCAGTACATGCCTTAGGCATGCTCCTAACTATTTGCACAGTTGCACTAGTCCCTCCTGTGTATGTTCTGGTTTCTGCTCATGCTGGAACAAGTGCCAAATGTGCATCGAATGCTTTCTGAATGCACTCATGGGGTAGCAGAGACCAAACTATAAAGGCAAGATTTTCTATCTCCTATCTTCCTAAGGAAAGAAAGCGCTGGTTTCTCTCAGATGAGGAATATTCTCTCAAGAGAGAGATGGGTTTTTCTGGCCCCTACATCAAGTGCTGTCCCATAAACTCAGATACTGCACTTCCTTTGAGCACTGTTTATATGATGGGAATAGCATAATTCTTCACATAACTGAATTGTCTCTTTCAAGTAGTTTAAACAGTTTCTCAAGGACTAGTTCAAGGACTTGTTCTGCTGTCATAATGGCAGCATAGATATTATGCTCTGTGAACAGGCCAAAGAGAAAGAGGAAAGAGAGAAGAATTTAGTGGTCAGGGCTGTTTCATAATGTGAGGGAGTTTGATGATAGCACATGAGAAAAGCCAGAAAGATGCTGTCAGAATCACTACTTTCCTCTTACTGTATCTAAAGCATTTCCATGTAATGATGGGTGACAGTGTATATCCTACAAGAGCATACTGAGTTAGACAGTCTGTCCTACAAGGTAATACAGAGTTGTTTCTCCCCCTAATCCCCCAATTATATAATACCTTATTTTATTCCTCCCCAGTCTCTCAAGAAAGTCAGAGTAAGTGAACATTTACTACTTTGAGGGATATCCTGGTACGTATATTGTAAGAAATCTGAATAAAGTGAAGATTGAGTGCTCCTAGGGGTCAGATAAATGGATACTGATAGTCAACTAATTTTGGTATACCTATATATTGTATATCTATAATTTTGGTTAATTTTGGTATATCTATATATTCACATATTTCTTATTTACTTTAAGAAAATGGCCTGCATAACTAGATTGGTAAATAGCTCTGTATTTCTTTATTAGTGGATTTTGTATCTTCATTTTCAGAGCGTTCTGCTCAAAGCTGAAACAAATTCCTTACAGAGCGGCAGTTACCCAATTCTCTTCTGAGAGCTTGAATTGCAAGGAACTGCCACTGATTTATTTAGGATCAATTCTGGATCGATTTAGTTGTTGGAATGAGGCTACTATAATTCCTACATAACATGGTGTCACCTCGGGAGCAAAAATTTGAGAACCTAACTTATTTCCTGTGAGATTTGTACCTTGGTGGAGGCAAAAAGGAACCCCCAAACACAGCCTTTAAGCTTTAGAGAGGTTATCCACAGCATTACAAATTAATTATATCTAGAATATGATTAGCCAATTGAATAATTCTGGAGAACAAATACATACCAAATATATATATATATATAGATACATTTAACTGAAGTTTGAGTACTGTACAAGAATATTACCTTCAAAAATTCTTAATAGTCATGCAGATAGTTTGCTTTTTGATTGTTGGATTTTAGCCATGTGTGTTAACAAATAAGCACCAGCTCTGTTCTTGGGCACAACCTTGTATGGTAAATAGCTGCACTCACTGTTGGTAACCATAGTGCTTCAGATCTGCTACAAACCCTCTTGCCTTGCTTTGTTCATCTTCTGCTCATGATTCCAGTCTCTACTTCTCTTGTTTCACTCATGTTACAGTCCATGTTTCCAGACAGCCTTTGAAAATAATAATGTCAATTAATAAAACAGTTTGCATTTTTACATATAGGAGTTAAACTGTATTCTTGAAGCTATGTGGAAATTCATGCTTGGGCTTCATTGGTATGTTCAGCATGTGCTACATTACTTGGTTTCAAGTAATAAACCAATTGTGCATTGTGTGGATTTTTTCTGTTCAGATTTTTGCTCAAGCAAAAAACCCACTGCACTTCAATTCACAGTGAAGAATTTGTCTACATCTGTCATTGGCTAGTAAAACATTACCAATCTTAGTTCTTAGATTAACTTCACTTGAGACAGTCTTAATATTAAACTAGCCAAACCTGCAAAATCCATCATACTCTCAGGTTCATTTGCACTTTAATTAAGTCTGTCCGTAGCCTAGATCAGTGTAGTCCTCTGACAGAACTTCAGGTGCTTTGGTGTTAGAAGTAAATAATGCCATCTTCTGCAGACTAATATACAAAGACAGCTAAGGCTTACAAGATGTCAAAAAATATTTTAAAGTGACCAGTTGTATTATGCACTCTGTTCTCATGAAGCCAGGGTAAGCAAAGGAGCTTAAGGACACAAGAATCCAAGTCCTGGTACCCTGTTTCTTTCTCTCATCTTTTGTATTGCTACAGACAGTTAATTGAAAATTTAGGCTTTGGGATGTTTTTCCCTGCTGATTGTTTTGTCCTTTCTTAGCATTCACTTTGGTCTCATTCCCCCTAAGTGACAACAAACTATAGTGAATAAGACTAAAGGTATATTTAAAACTACTACAGCTGTGGCACTGCGCCTTAAGTTAACCCTTGACTTTAAGGAGACTTCTTTTAGCTCAAATGATGTAACTGGTATCTAAATAGATTATTTCCACCACTGTGCATTACAGGTCTCTAATGGTGTTTCTCAAGATAAAACAGATCTGGAAGGCAGCTGTCACCTGCTGGTCAGCCCGAGATGGAAGCCACCTGCACATGCCTGCTTGACTGCAGGGCTTGTCTTGAGGGGTTTCTAATTATAGACCTTGAGCAAGACTGCCCTAATTGTGAGCCATCATACTTTCTGAGCAAAGGTGCTGTCTGTTGGCAGAGGTTTTCCAGGGAAAGCAAAAATATACAGCCAGCAATCAAGTAACATCTGTTCATTTATGTGGAGATACTGACCATTTTAATTTCATAAGGGCCAAATTCTCACAATTAACAAAATGAACTCCTGTGTGGCTCTAAAGCTGTTGTCTGACTTCACAATCACATATTAAATAATCTTATTTGATTCCTATCTTGAGAAAATTGTTTGCTTGCAATTTTTATCCCATGAGGGAGTTTGCAACTTGTGTGGAACCGATTAATTCTTTCTATGGGTTTTGAGGCCACACCAGTCCTTCTGCACAGTTTAGGTAGGCAATCTCCTCAACCTGAACACAACATCTTCACTGTCCATGGCAATCTTCGAGACTTTCATGTCTCTAAGGATCCCTTTTGCAATAACCAGCAGTAATAAATGGCTTTCCACATTTGAACTATTTTTTAAGAGTTGTAATTCCTCCCCCACCAAAAAAAAAAGAAAAAAGAAATTAAAAAAGGGTAACCCTGCAGAGTCCATTAAGCACAGTGCAGGCTAAAAAAAGAACTGCACTCCACAAACACAATTAATTGCCTTTGTTTTATTATAATCCTAGCTTCAGGCTTAAAATGTAGACTGCACAGTAGAGAGAAGCCTTTTAAGTTTCACGACCATCCAGTCAAAATACAATATGATAAAACTGAGAAATGGTTTCTGTAGGAAAAAAAAACCAAAACAAACCAGCCACAAAAATAGCTCTTCAATTCTCCTGCAGAAAATGAAGTACAGGCTTTTTCCACAGAATAAGAATGCACTATTCTGAAAGGCTGCCATCCTGTGGCACTTTAGGGATGATGTAGGAGCTCACTGCTCTGAGTTGATGTCTTCCACACTCTCTGGAGTGAAAAACATATCTAAAACAACTTACACATAGATAAAATAAGTAGTTTTATTTTTAATATTTATGTAGTTTCAAGAGAAGGCTGTGATCTCTTTTACAAGTCTGTATTATGGTATAATACAACTGTATTATAGTACAGTTTATAAACTGGGGCTTAAAGATTTATTGTTTCCATCAAAATAACCAGTGAACGTAACTTGAAAGTATATTAAACTCCATATTCATTCTATAGTATTGCTGCCACATTCGGCCATAAATTGCACCTGCTGAATTCGCCTTATTGCAGATGGGAAAGAACTTCTCTGGAATGCTTTACTTCTTTAATCTATTTCTTGTTTTGAAAGACAATTCCCATAAACCTCACTCCTTGAGTAAGCAATGCAAGTTTCCAGGTAAATCAGCAGCACTTTTAGAACAAAAAATTCAGGATTTGACCCTGAACCTGATTATCTGGTTTAACCTCAGTTCTTGCTGTATTTCATTTGCTGTTCATAGCCCATTATGCCTTAGTACCAAGGAGTACATATTTCTTTAAACACACACACACACTCACACAAAATATATTTCTATTATTGGATAGGTAGAGAAATTTAATTTTGCTTGCAGCATCATTAGTATGTTGTCAGTAAGCAGCGCATAGGAGTTAGAAATATTTAGTTCCCCTACCAGTCCTAGATTAATTTAATCTTGCAAATACTGTTAAATATATTCTATACCAAATAATCATAGCAAAGAAACCCCTTTCGCTCTTCTTTGTTAAAATATCTGGGAAACCATGTGTACTTGACAACTTTTTCTATATACTGGTGCAGAAATAATAAAGAAGTAACACACAGCTCTTAGAAATACAAACAGTGGTTAAACTTCAGCTCCTGTAATATATATTTTCAGTTACCTGAGTGAGGTTTATGTTAAGAAGATACATAAGCCACGTATAAATATTATAGCCTTAAAAACATTTATTCAGATCACAGTCAGTTAACTCAGCTTTCTTGTGTCTGTACTCTGTTATCTGTGAGGATAAAGCAACTAATTTATGGTCCTGGTCTTGCTTCCTTCTACCTGAGCTAGCTTTTTGATTTAGTAACTGCTTCCAGGTAGCATTGTTTCACCAGAGATGCATTTCTTGGATGCTACTCCTTTTGACCCATCTCTGAGCTATCTTTCAAACAGTGCACTGATGAAGCTTTTTGTAACTAACCATCATTTTCTCCTGCAGTATCCCTTGAAGCATCAACTACCTCTAAAACAGAGCAGGAGCCCTACAGAACTATCAATGCACACACACCCGAGTACATAGTGCCACTGGACCATTAATCTGCCCTTATTCAGCAGCAGCCAGTGCCTATTCTATTCCACATTTCTTTTTCAGTCTACACTTGCCTTTCTACAACCAGGAAGACAGGAATTCCCATTCAGACTACAACCTTTTCTCCTCTCACATCCTGGTTGATGCAAAAGTCTTTAGGAACTATTCTCAAACTATTTAGCATTCATTAGTCTTTGGAATTTTTCTAGTTGCTGAACTCTTCCCTCTAAATGGCAAATTAAGCCTCCTAATTAAAACAAACAAACAAACCAAAACAAAACAAAAAAAAAACCAACAAAACCCCAACACCCTGAATTCTAATTGCAGAGGTCTCAGAGTTTTAAGCAAATATGTTCATAATCCCAGGAAACACTCTTTTGTTTAATCTTATTTTGTGGGATTCAACTCTGGTAGATTCATGAGCCACCACATTTCTAACCTTGCAAGAAAAGCTCTTTCAAGGAGATAAGATTGTCTTCTGCCCCATCTGACTCTCACACCAAACATTACTGCTTCTTTTGCTACTAACTGAATTAACCTTGGCATACAAGTAAAAAAAAAAGGCAAAAAAAAAAGGCAAAAAAACCCCCAAAGCCAACAAAAAAACCCAAAACCAAACAAGTGTTGCAGGAAACAAAAAAGTCAAAAAAAGCTTCTATCAGATCAAGACTTACTGTGCTCCTTCTCTAACCTCCTTGCTTGACTTCCTTAATTGTCTTTAGCCTGTGAATTAGTAGCCACTCCCCCAGGGTAGTACGACTCAGGACAGAGGAGTTTGGGAAATGGCACAGCTGAATTAAAAGCAATTCAGGTGAGTTCAAGAATTTCAAGCATGGGCCAACACTTCTCCTTTAGAGGAGAGACTAGAGTGAATGGAATGTGTCCTATACATGTATGCATCCATGAAGATCATCTTTAATGAAGACCATCTTTAATGAATTATATAGCTTAATGAACTGGTTTTCCATCCCATAGTGATGAAGCCTGATTTTAATAGGTTTTGGTTTGTTGATTTGAGCCTCCTGGTTTGAAACCCACTGCAATTATTCAGGGATAGAGCTGAATCGTAACATCAGACTTCTGGACTGTAGTGACTCCAGACATCTTAGATCTTTTTCATAATATTGGTTGTAACAGAATTGAACCCACCTGACTTTCTTCGTATTTTACCCTCAGATTTACTCTGACTTAATTACATTTATTTTGTTTGGACTCCCAATTGTAGCAAATTGCTCTGATACATAGATGTATCCTTTTCGTGAGCTGCCACGTGCTTTGCAGCTCTTTCATCTCCTTTAATCTTGAACAGGTAGACTAAAGCCATTCATGACTAAAGAAACCATTAGATATTTGTCTGCAGCTTCACTGTTGCTTTGTTTTGCTTAATCTTCTTTCCTTTGGCATAATGAAAATACAGTAAGAAAAAGCTGAATCGTGAGGTTTTTACTGAAATCCATCTTTCTTCTATATATTTCTGCTTCACTTGCAGTTAACAGAAATTACTGTATTTTCACTTTCAGGTGAAAATATTAATATATTTATCTGTAAACAAAGCTGAACTAGTATTCTGGTGTCACCACAAATTTCTATAGTCCAATTTCAGGAAGAATTTCACTCCCAGATAACATTTCTGTGCTGCTGGGAAATTTGGTGTACCAAACAGGTTAAATAGTAGCAAGTCCAGCTTCTGCTAGATGCCTGGTTGTACAGGTTGCAAAGAGAATTAACTTTAAGTGGCATTTCCTTATTGTCTCTCAGACTTTAGCTAAATGCATCATAGGTTATATTTAGATGATTTAGATTATTTAAATGATTTAGATTATATTTAGATTATATGATCCTGTTGGCAGTGGGGGTTGAACTCGAAGATCTCCAAGGTCCCTTTCAACCCCTAATATTCTGTGATTCTGTGATCATAACAGCTTTACGCATCCAGAATCTTCAGAAGGAAAAACAAGCCCAAGGGCTTCTCTTATTATCCCTAAAGCTTCAATTCTGACTTTCTACCCCAACCCTGCAAAAATGTCTATAAATAAATTACAGGAGGCTGTACTAAATTAGCTGTGTTAGCAGATGTTTTGAATGGCACAATTCATATATACCTGAGACCCCAACACTTTAAAGGAGTAGAATTTTAGTGAAGCAAAAGCTTCACTAGAGCTGCTGTTGAAACTTTCCTAAGAGGAAGAGCCTACTAGACTGTCCTGGACTTTGTACAGCTGTTTTTGTTGTCTAATACACAATAATGCAGAGTTTCCTCTGTATATTAATCAGCTTTGAAGTCTATTCTAATCTTCTTCAGATATGGATAATTAATTATGAATACATTCAATAGATTTAGCCAAGGGCTTGGTTTGCAATTACAATTCTCATTTACATTTGAGAAGCTCCAAATTTTAACACTGACAGTAGGCATTCCTAGATATTTTAACTGGAAACACAATTCCCTTTCTTCTGAAGAAAAAAGAATAACCAGCAGATTAATTTCTGAGCTCAGCAGTGAACACCTTCCCTAGTATTTCTGAGAGACATTTGCAGCAAGTCAGGGAAGGTGCTCTGCATGACATTTGGCACTGCACTAGTCCTTTCTCTTTTATTAATACCATATGAAGGCTGTTGGCACCAGTATAGAGCTCTCAAATTGCTTTTGAGCTTTAATGTAACTTAATGGAAAACCTCCTGCAAAGACAAAATACAATAACCTGCAAAGGGGGATGTCTTACAGTGATATTCTTCCAATTCAATGTGGTTTTGCATAGAAAAATGACAGGTTTGAAGTATGCACTTCACCTTAACTCTATGACTGGGTCCTACTGCAGAAGAGCATTTAAATTTGTATTAGGTCAATGTGACGTGGTTAAGTCATGTCCCTTAAATCAACACAGTAGTGATGCTCTGAAGATTCATAGTTCATCTGGAACTGGGCAATGGCAAGATTTGGGTCCTTCTCAGTAGTTTAAAAATGGGAGTCTGATGGCAAGTAAACTGAGTTCATACACTCTCTATTTTGATGTTCTTTGGAACTTGTGACTTGTATCCATTCTCACCTTTCCCTGCTCTTATTCTCTCTGCCAGTTACAACTGATTTTTTTATTTTTTCCCTTGGAAATGGTTTACTATTCAAATAAGGTTGATACTTTCTCTAGAAAGAAAGGTACAAAGCTATCAGGGCCATAAAAAGAGACAGACAATAAAAACACTCAAAGTATTGCCCTTTCAAGCTTTACTCAAGACTTGATTTTCCATTAATGGTAAAAACATGGAAGTTTTCAATGTTTTCACTTTTAAATGCCAAATGCCAACACATGCTTGCTGATTATCAATGAATTTGGTAAATGTGATGATTGTTGAGCATTACACTCTGAAATGTGTCATCTGAGTGAAACACTTCATAGATTCAAGTAAAATCAGAAGTTATTGTTCAGTTTTTAAATAAAAAACCCACAACTTTTTCCTTTTAATTTAATTTTTTTTTTTTTTTTTTTTTTTAATTCACAATAGGGTTGCATGTATTTGAAAAAACAGAATTTTCCCAGTTCCTGGCCCTCAATAAAAAACCCCAACAGATCAACAGATTAAGCCGGAGTAGCTTCTATATGTAAGAACAACAATCCCTCTTTGGTTGCCCAGCAGATACCAGATGTCCAGGATATATTATAATTGCTCCTAAAAAATAAAAAATAAAATATGCTTCCTAAATTCCTATGTCAATATGACAATCTTTAAGGGTCTGTGATCAGTATCCATCAAGTCAAGATTAGATACAGTCCTCATCAAATGTGCTTATGTGCACTCATATAAGCCTTCACTCTTCAGCAGTATTAAGTATGCGCTTAATAACTGTTCAATTGATTGGCACGGTAGGCTGTGCTCAACAGGGCCTGGGTGAGGAGTATGTTGTAGGCTTAGGAAGCCGTAGTTTTCCTTCACTGATACTGGTAGCCAGATTAAAAACCTGTAGTACAATGTGGTTTTATAACTTTGGCCAAGGTTAACTGCTTGTTTTCCAGTTAACTCTCTCTTCTTAGGAGTTGTGTTTTCAGTCTTTTTTGTTTGCTTGTTTCATTGTCAGTGCTCATCTGTTGACTATGTGACTCACATTGGTTAGACTAAATTACATGTGGTTTGCAGGCAATGCAACAGAAATACGGTCCTCTTGCAGGTTTTCCTTCTGGTACCTGACTGAAAGACTATTCTTCCTGTAAAGTTCTTCTGTTGACTGTGGGCCACATTCAGCTTCAAATAAGTAATTAAGAATTGCATAAGGCCCTGCATGAGTTAGGGAAGACTTTGTGCTTTCCTTTAACCTCACATCTTCTCTTTAATTTCCAAAGTCCATCGTAATTTATTAGCAAATATTTTCTGCTTGGACAAAACCTTGCTCTTGGTTATTAGATCAGTTACACCATTCTGAAGCAATGCCATTTAGTGGTTTAGAGTTGCTTCAGATTATGCTTTCCTAGAAGTCAAGGAGACTTTGACTGGCATCAAATGAGCAGATAATTTATCCTTTTCTGACATTCAAGGTCAAAAGTGCCCATTGTTTATGTTTAAGCCACTGAATCCAAGGATGGAAGACAGCAGCTTTTTATTGCTGTAACATCAGGGACCTCCAGTTAAACAGTACAACTCCCATCATATGAACATGATAAGTCCTTAGAAAGGGTACTGATTACCCTCCAGCTTCTCAATCCAAATCAAAGCCATCCCACTGACAGTGTTCAATACACACCTATTTACTATCTATCCTGCTCCTCTACATTAATACTTTATTTCAAAAAATTAATATAAAACTTCAGTTATAAGTTCACAACTTAAGTCAGAAATTAATGTTTGCAAAAGGTCTTTTGTATTCATAAGCATGGATGTGAATCTCCTGTCAATCTGCTATTTTTTTTTTATTGCTGTTGCTGAGTTGCAGTGTATTCAGCTCCTCAGAGTAACAAACAGGTTAACTGAAGTATTGTGAAGCATGACTGAAGCATATGCAAGCATAGCTTGCCCAAGGCATGTTTCAGTGTGTACTTATGGTATTGGAGTGATGACCTTGCAAAAATTAAGTAATATATAAGCCCACTGAGATGCTAAGGTTTAAACAAAGGAACAAGTGCAAGAACTATAGCTGGGTTTTCCTTCCCCCCCCTACTTTTTTTCCTGTTTACTTTGACATCAGAACCGGGAATAACAGAAGTAAAATACAAGTAATTTGACTACGTTTGCTTTAAATTTGCCCAGAAACTATTTGTGAGGAAAAAACAAACCCTGTCACATCATAAATCCACAGCACTACACACCACTTACCTCTAATGTGTATGTTAGCAAGGTTGAAGTTCTTCTAACAACTGTTCCTAAAAAAAATATAGTTAAAAAATCAAGGATTTCTCCTCAGTTCCCTCATTATAATAACAATAGTAATTTCTGACCCATGGTAGCAATATAGTTATAATTCTCATGGAAAGTATTTTGATCTAGTCTAGTCCTTGTCCCTGCTACAATGGCAAAAATTCCTTCAACTTCAGTATGAAGATGATCAAGTCCCACATTTTCACACAATCACAGATTTAGGGGTTGGAAGGGACCTCTGAAGATCACTGAGTCCAACACCCCTGCCAGAGCAGGACAGAACTAGAGCAGGTCACTCAGAAATGCATCCAGACAGTTATGGAAAGTCTCCAGGGAAGGAGACTCCATAACCTCTCTGGACTCTGTTCCAGTGCTCTACAACTATTACAGTAAAGAAGTTCTTCCTCATGTTCAGGTGAAACTGTGTGCCCAAGCCAACAAAGCCTACTTCATTGTGTGGCATATCTACTGGTCTGCAGCACCACAAGAGCACTGAATGGACTGAGAACCTATGCTGGTCAGCATGCCTGGTCCTGCAAAGTACTGCAAATTTTACCTAGCCCCTGCTGGCTCCAGTGCATTGCAAGCTGTCCATCTTTACTTAGCAGGCCTTCCTGAATTGATACTAGCAGCTCTCCACTTCTTTCCTTGCTAGGTAAGGTTTTTAATAGCTTAGCATGCTTTTGATCTTAGGTTCTGGTCTAGGGAAAAACAGGTCTGGCTGGCAGCACAGAAATAGATTAATAGTTCATGAACTGTTCTCTTAATGGCCTTTGGAATTGCCTCCAGAGATACTTCATTTCTGTTGTGGTTCATACCCTGATTACTTTCCATTGCATCCTTCTTTGATGTAGGTCCCTTCAGTCAGCCAGAAGAATATCAGTTAAGTCAATTGTGATACATTCACTGTTAATACTAAGTTATACAAATACCTCCATTATTCACAGGCAGTATTAGGGCATGTCTGCACATGGGAACTAGGATGGAATTAGGCAGCTGTGAATTTCTAACTTTTTCACACACACCTCCCTGAATAAGATCTCACTATAACACAAAGCAGTTGTGCAGGAGTGAATTAAGCAAAACCTCACCAGGGTGAGGCTTAGGTTAAAGGTGGTTACAGGAAGAGCTAGCAGGACATCATTCATCTTCCTCTGACAAAATCCAGGTGCTACAGTTTAGCCTGATACTCCCTGGGTGACCTTGGTGGGCCAGGGGGGTTGGACTCAATGATCTCCATAAGGTCCCTTCCAGCCCCCATCATTCTATGGTTCTATGAACCAATTAAAAGTATCAGTTATTTGCATAACTTAGCAGTGATGAAGACTTGGGAGAACACTTTCCATTACAAAGTGTGGGGAACTGATTTACAAGTAGTGCTATTTATGTTGTCCCAAATCTGGCTTCTTCACCCAGTGTGCTAAATCCAGTAAATGCACAGTCAAGACACTTGGTTTATTCCAGTTCTTCACAGAAAAGGGTGCTGGGTGGTAATTCACAAAGCTTGTGCACCTTTAGAAACCACAGAAACATCTGTGGAAACTCCAAAGGGTTGGTTAGTCATTTGTCACTCCTGACTTTCCCTATGAAAGCAGTAATCTGCTGCTCTCTTCTCTCGAAGCTCTTGCTCTCCTGGAGATTAGTTCAGTGCCACCAGTGTATGTTCCTCTAGTACGGGCTTCGAAGAAACTAGGGAAAGCAAAGAACAGAACACTGATTAAAACAGGACTGAAATAAGGGCTTGTAAAGGCAAATCAATAGTTTATTAATAGACGTGGTGCTGGGGGACTGTTCAGTGGATAAGGAATTGGCTGGATGGTTGCATCCAGAGGGTGGTGGTCAATGGTTCAATGTCCAGAAGGAGAACAGTGACAAATGGTGTCCCTCACAGGTCTGTACTGGGACCTGTACTGTTTAGTATCTTCATTAATGATATTGACAATGGGATCAAGGCACCATCAGCAAGTTTGCAGATGACACCAAGCTGAGTGGTGCTGTTGAAAGGCTGGAGGGATGGGATGTCATCC
>JANHGL010011709.1:23300-40023 GCA_024611195.1 Ceyx melanurus | reverse complement strand
ATTCAAGGTGAGGTTGGACAAGGCTCTGAGCAGCCTGGTCTAGTTAAGGGTGTCCCTGCTCACTGCAGGGGGGCTGGTCTAGATGAATTTTGGAGGTCTCTTCCAGCCCTAAACATTCTATGATTCTATGGAGATAAGAGAATTGTAAATTTCTGCTTTCATATGTCAAGTCAGGAGTGATGACAAAGGACTAACCAATTGTTCATTTCACTGTAGCTGCTTCTTTGTTATGTTGTGTGTAAGACCTGGCTTATTTCTTAAGACATGCATGAGCATGTTACCACTCAGCACTCTTTTCTGAGCAGAACTGGAATAAACCGAGTGCCCTGACTCTGTGCATTGGGTTGGTTTTTTTGCATAATTTGGGTAAAGATCCCATATTTGGGACAACACAGGCAACAATCACTACCATTTTGACTGAACTATAGACTAACATTTCATCAATCTAATAAAAAAAACCAGATACAAATAATAAACTAAGCAACACACTTTTGCCCAGTTGTTGAGGTCAGAAAATAAAAAGCATGTCTTTAAACAATAAACATTATAAAATATTTATAAATAGAATATTTATTTATATAAGATATTTATAATATATATAAAATACTGGTGCTCAAAGCTACCTGCTTTGGTCTCAAGCCAAGTCACCTCCTAAACAGAAACACAGAACCATAGAATTGTCAGGTTTGGAAGGGACTTAAAGATGATCCAGTTCCAACCCCCCTGCCAATGGCAGGGACACCTCCCACTAGGTCAGGTTGCTCAGAGCCTTATCCATCTTGGCCTTAACAACTTCCAGGGGTGGAGCTTCTACCACCACTCTGGGCAACCTGTTCCAGTGTCTCACCACCCTCATAGTGAAGAAATTCTTCCTAATGTCTAATCTGAATTGACCCATCTCTAGTTTTAATCCATTCTCTGTAGTCCTATCACTAACCAACATCCTAAAATGTTCCTTCCCAGCTTTCTTGTAGCCCCCTTAAGATCCTGGGAGGCCATAATAAGGTCTCCCCAGAGCCTTATCTTCTTAACTGAACAACCCCAAGTCTCTCAGTCTGTCCTCACAGGAGAGGTGCTCCAGGCCTCCAATCATCCTCGTGGACCTTTTTTGGTCATGTTCCATCACATCCGTGTCTTTCCTGTAACAGAGGCTCCAGGACTGGCCACAGTGCTCCAGGTGGGTTATCATCAGAGTGGAGTAGGGTGGCAGAATCACCTATCTCCATCTGCTGGCCACACTTCTCTTGATGCAGCCCAGGATCTGGGTTGCAAGAGCACACTGATGGTTCGTGTTGAACTTCTCAGCCACCAGTACCCCCAAGTCCTTTTCTTCAGGGCTGCTTTCAAGACAGTCACTGCCCAGCCTCTGTTGGTGCTTGGGATGGCTCTGACCCAGATGAAGGACCTTGTACGTGGCCTTGTTGAATTTTTGATACTCAGCTGATACTCAAAACTCTGACCATGACTCATTCCACTACACAGACTGGTGATAAAACCAGTTTTATCTCTCAGCTAAAGCCTTAGTTTTATTCAATACCTTAACAGTAAGATTCCTGAAAAAACTACTTTTGTGAGCTATCCAAAAATAAAGAAACCTGCTGCCTGAAACCCTTAACAGTTTTTTTCAGAGCTCAGTCTGCTTTGACCTTAATCTCATGAATAAGTCTTGCACCTTTTCAGTACACTGCATGAGAGGCAGTGTTGGTTTTATCCTTTGGCCACTGCCATCTTTGCCCCTGCAACATTACTTCTGCCAAGCAGGTCAATTCACACATGGCTAGATGTGCAAAAGGGAAAAAAAGCAGAAAACTGGTCACAGAACATGTGGAAATAGTATCATACAGCTGAGAAGATAAAAAAATTGAAAGAATATAAGCAAAAAACTTCTCTGAACTGCAGTCTTGTAGTTTGTGGGTAGACTAAGAACTAATCACCAGAAAACAATCATGGAGCAGAAGATCTGAAGTTCTGAACCAGGTGGGTCAAACAAATAAGGAAAACATGCAGCACATACAAAGCACTGGAAGCCTTCAGCCAGATCCTGTGAAGACCAAGGATGATCAAAACTGGATACAGAATGCCAAGTACATGGACTATAAATACCTTCCCTTCTTCCATGCATACTGCACAGCTGAGGGCACTGGAGGCAAATGTGGACGTGAAATGATATTCACATTTTTCACTGATGTGAACAAGCATTGGAAATAAAGTTTTACCAAGCAGCTGGCACTTTGGCCATCCTATCAGCTGATGGCCTTGGAGCAGCACCATTGTCTCACTGGCCAACTTCCACCACACCTGAATGACTAAATTTTAGGTCCTCACACAGGTCCTTGAACTAGTCTTAGGAATTTTGTATCCCTTTGAATTTTAAAGGGCAACAGAACTTGAATGACATAGGGACTGCTAAGAAGAAACAAAAAAAATAAAACTAGGAATGCCACTTCAGCCAATACTTACCTTAGAGACTTTGCTGTCATGTCCAGAGATGTCAGATACTGCTTAAATCGTGAGCTGCTTTGAGGTCTACTGCATCAGACTATCACACTCTAAGTCACAGAATGGTAAGGGTTGGAAGGGACCTCTGGAGATCATTGAGTCCAATCCCCCTGCCAGAGCAGGGTCATCCAGGGCAGCCCACACAGGAACAGATCCAGGGGCGTTTGGAAAACGTGTGGAGAAGGAGACTCCACAGCCTCTCTGGGCAGCCTGTTCCAGGCTCTGGCACCCTCACAGCCAAGAAGTTTCTCCTCATGTTGAGGTGAAACTTCCTACGTTCCAGCTTATACCCACTGTTCCTTGTCCTATTGCTGGGCACCACTGAAAAGAGACCGGCCCCTTCCACTTGACGCCCACCCTGCAGATATTTGGAAACATGAATTAACATGAATCTGTTTTCTTTTTTCACTGTTGTGAGGACATCTTGTGATTGCTCATAACTGATATAAAACATGTTTCTTCCTACCACTTTGATCTCTCCCCCTGTCTCACCTTTTCTGATTTACACACAGGCTGGATGTGCACTAGACTTGTTCACAGTAATTTGGTACAATTTGCCTGGGACTCTGACCCTCATCAGACACAAAGAATCCATCTACACACACTATATGTACTTAACACTCCATTGTAACTTAATATTTTGCTGAAATGTAAACCTCATATTTGCTTCCCAGTCTAATTCCCACATCTTTCTGGAGTTAAAATAATTGTAATATATTTAAGAGACTCTAGAGGGAAGCCAAGACATCTCAACAACTGTCTCTATTTAAACAGAGCTTGCAGTCCTGAAAGCAAAGTTAAAAACAAGAAAAAAGATTCAAGATGGTGTAGAAAATACCGGTTATGACATGTAAATGTGTGAAGCAAATCATTCATTTCCAGCACAGCTCTGTTGTTTCTTTTTCATTGGCACCCTGCATGCTCTTTAGACTCCAGGTTGCTCCTTGTGGGTGCTCCCTTGCTGATGCTGAGAGCCTAGGGACTTCACTTGTACTAATTGGCAGTAATCTCACATAGCAGTCAGTTTAATTTGCTAACATACACTGTAAGTACAGGTGGTGAATATGTTGGCGTGTCTTCTTCCGGTAATTTCTACTCTGGAAGCAATTTCGTTACGTTTCTCAGCAGCCTGTAAGCACAGTGACAAGGCTGTCAGCACATCTGGCTCAGCCCCTCTATGTTTCCCTTCACCAGCTTTACAGAAAGGACTTGCTTTCACCAAAGTACGAAGGTAATTCAGATGCAGTCATGGTCTGAACAACTGGTTTATATGCCTGCTCTGAGCTGCAGGCTCAGGGTTTCTTTCGGATACCCCGAAAACTTCTGGGCATGACAATGACTTTCCCCTCTCCCAACTTCTACAGGTGCTCTTCACAAGCTGTTGACCCTCTTTGCCACTGTCCCCACTTTTGCTGACTCATTTAATTTTTTACAATGTGGGCGACCTGATACTTTCCACCCAACTCTGTTTAATTAGCACCACCTCATGCTGCCTGTAGCATGCTGCTGTTTCTCACCCTGCTGCCTTGTCAGAAGCGACGCAAGGAAGGTTTAACCAATGGCAAACATATCTTAACATATCTGTTTATCTTCACTCCCCAGCCAGAGGGATAACAAAACAAAACAAAAACATCTCCCCCCCCAAAAAAAACCCCAAACCCCACCATTTGATATACAAAATAAGCTGATGGTAACACAATGCCAAAAATAGCTTATTATGTTAAGTGCAAGGGAGAAAAGCCTGCATATAAAGCTTGATTGCAACAACATTTCAATTTACTGGTTTAAATACAGGACTTGCATTAAAATATTTCTTGAGATACATCTCTTGCTCTCTATGGTGATTTAAAAAAAAAATATATATACACATATCCAGTTCTAACACGACAGTAGTCTCATGAAGCGTTCAAAGAGTATAACTTGAGAAGTACACACTGGAGATATGAGTGGCCAATGCTTGTACCATTTTTTCCTTCAATGGTTTATAACATTAGGTTGAGTACTCGCCTCAGACAGGTGACCAGCCACCTGATACAGTATAATACCCCCTGAGCCCTTCCCCAAAGTCCCACAGTCTATACGTCCAAATGCTCACTGGATCCAGATGGTGTTGCCCCTTTCTGGTCTGCGAGACTCCACTGTCAGTTCTCCAAAAGTGGAGAAGAACTGCTCCATTTCCTTCTGCAACATGTCATTCCTCTTCTCCGCGTCTTCTTTGGCCCGTTCCGCATTGCGCATTTTGATCTCTACCATCGTGAACTTCTTCCGCTCCTGATCCAGTTCTTCGTGCAGGGCCATCATTTCTGTCTCTAGGGTGAGATTTCTCTGCTCCAAGCTACAAAAAGGAGACAAAAGCAAACAGCTCCTGAGTAGCACTCACTCCAGCAAACTCATACATGTGGCTTTTCATTTATTAAGCCCAGACAGAATTTTTGAGAGGTGTATCTACAAACCACAGCTTCACCAACGAACCCTTCTCATGGGGAAAACTTTTCTGCAGCTCATTTGGAAAATGGCCAGAACAGCCATTGGCAAGGTGCACAGTAGCAAACAGCTCCATCTGATTCTTCAGGAATAGACTTAAGTGATTCTTTTACTTCTAGAAATGTTAACACCCAGCTCCTTCTGTAGTTGTACTAGTGCCACTTAAAGAGGTCACAATAATGCCCCAAATGCCTTTGTTTCACTGCTAATCTCCTTTCTTCACTTGATTCATCTACTGCATCCATTTGCAAATATGGATCACAGAAGCATAGAATGGTAGGGGTTGGACGTGACCTCTGGAGATCATTAAGTCCAACTCCGTACCCCAGCAGGGTCACCCAGGGCAGCCCACACAGGAACAGATCCAGCTGGGTTTGGAAAGTCTCCAGAGAAGGAGATTCCACAGCCTCTCTGGGCAGCCTGTTCCAGGCTCCGATACCCTCACAGTGAAGAAGTTTCTCCTCATGTTGAGGTGGAACCTTCTGTGCTCCAATTTATACCCCTTATTCTTTGTCCTATTGCAGGGCACTACAGAAAAGAGACTGGCCCCTTCCATTTGACACCCACCCTTCAGATATTTATAGATATTAATAAGGTCCCCTCTAGAGGCAAACTGTCCTACCTTTTTATCCTTGTCTCATACTCCAGTTTTTGCTTGGCCATCTCTTGCTTCAAGCTGGACACCAGGCTGTGCAAAGCACTGTGGTTGTTAGTACTATTGGCTACAAATGTTTCGCTGTTATCACTGCTGCTTGTGGCTCGGCTGCTATGGGCCCCCACACTCCTTCTGTCACTTTTGTTCTCATAGTCATCTGGGTTAGAGAGGTCTTCATGTGGTGGTCCATCCAGCATAGAGTCTTCAAAGTTGCCTCCATAAAAATCCTGCTCAGGGCAGGTAGTGGTGGAGGAACGACAGGAGGTGGAGTGCTCAGGGAGGGATATTTCACAAGAGGATGTTGACCAAGTGGCACTGTCCACACTCTGTTTGTCATCAGAGTTCACCATAGAGAACTGCTGGTGGACATTGTCGTAGGTGGAAAGCCTGTTGTGCTGGCCCGACTCATTCACTGACTCCTTCTGCTTGTTGTCCCTTAGTGTGACATTGCCATTGGGCACCCAGCCCGGGCTCCGGCTGTTGATGTTGCTGTGCCCATCTGTGCTAGAAACACCCATCCGCACACCTCCGTTCTGCACACTGTGAGTGCCCATCTTAGTCACTGCTCCCTTCAGGGATGATGCTCTCCTGGTTTGCAGGGTAGAGGCTGATACGGGCTGACTCCTCTCGGGACCCTCCACATTGCTGCTGAAGGACCCGTTGGTGACTATGCCACTGCCTTTATTAAAGGCAGGATTTTTTTTCACCATGAGTGGTGGGCTTCTGGTGACATCTAGTTTCTGGATGCTGTTCCTGGGACTGTTTGTCTTGCTGCCTGGCAGAGCAGTTGGAGACTCATTGTCCACGCTTCCCCTTTGGGGAGACTCGGGCTTGTCCCAAGAGCAGCGCCTCACTGCCGTCTCCTTGCCGTTGTTGTTCTCTTTGTTCTGTAGCTGCCCTGTAATCCCTTTCTTTGTTATATCATTGTTGTTGCACACCTCGGGACTTGTCTGAGGGTCTGCATCCTTGGGGAACAGCTCTTCATGCTTGCTGATCATCACTGACATTAGCTGCTGGACTACTACTGTACCTGAAAGGAGACACAAAGCATGTGGTCCATTAGTGGCCCCTTCCATTCAAGGCATGAATACACTTAAGCCACCAGATCCCACAAACAGCAAACATTCTGCTTATACAAACATTTATGCAATGCATACATCTGTGAAACACCCTGTTTAACACAGGGTTCCATCTCCCTGGGCCAGATCAGCACCACCTCCTTCCTTCCAGCAAACCAAGCCAGCAACCTCACAGACCCCCTAAGAGAAGGAGCTTTGTTGAAGAAGCTGTTGTTGTGACTGCATGCCAAGAACACTGAAGAAGGAGATTGTGAGGAGCAAAGGAGAACATCGCTGTGAGTGATGTGTTTCAACTCAATGTGGCATTCGTTTTAAACCCAAATTCTTATTCTGGCACAGAACTTGCATTTAGTTGTGTAGAACAGAAGATGGGCAGGCAAGGGACCTGCATGGCTGGACACAGATGTTTTTAGTCTTTTGGAGCAAACCAAGGCAGCAATATGACAGAATTAATTATGTGTGAATGCCTTTAACCATTCTTTGGTGAGACCATAGGCAACCAGGAAACTAAACCCCATTTTAGTCCAGTACAAAAAAAATGCAGGACCTGTAGCTGTAATAAATGGCTACTTATGCTCTTAAAGTATAACCCCTTGGTGTGCAGACCACTTGACTGCACTGTTATTGACTTACTAGCACTTATCACTGGACTTGGGAGTAATAAAGACGTGCAACTTGATTTTATTAAGCAGACCCTCATTAAGAATTAGCAGGAACATTTCAGGATTAAGGTCAAGGTAGTTAGAATAACCAGCCCATCTTGTAAGCTCCTGGAGAGCTTTCAGAGTCATGCTGTGCCCTTCTAATCATTCATTTCCCACTGTGCAATACTGCTGCTCGTCAACTCCTTTTTAATATTCTGGGATCTTTATACCCCACCCTTTTAAAATACAACTATAAAGAGGCAATTCAATGTGGGTACTCAGCATCTTTTTTTTTAGTGTTTTTCTCAGTCTGCTAAGACAAAATAATACATTAGAACAATGGTGCAGGAGAATTTACTTACATTACTCCCTTGGCACATTTAGCTGTATTCCTTCTGAGAACATAAGGTGTAAAGTGCAGAATTTTGCTAGAAACATTGCACTGTACTAAGGCAACTTTTACTACTGTGCTTTGACAGGAAAAAAAACCAACAAAACAACAAAAAAACCTGCCCCATGATTGGATTTCTGGAAAATCTCTGTTGAACCAAACAAAACCAACTCTTCATCCTCATTATAGAGGGATGGTTACCCATAGCTGCATGTTTGAAAGGTTCTAAAAAAAAAAACAAACCCAAAACAAAACACTCTGGATCTTCCAAAAAGCAAAGAGCAATGAAGAAGGGTGGCCATCAGTACCAATCAACCTATTGTCTTTGTTAACAGTTCCTATACATTTAAACTCTGCATTGCCCCATTACAAATGAGTATCATCTTTTGTCAGCAAATCTTAAAGCTATGCTTCAGAAGTCCTAAATCTAGTTATTCAAACTTGTTTCTCATTAGTTAAAAAATATGCCTATTGGTAACTATAGTATCCATACCATTTCCTACAACACCCATAATAACCTTCAGTGCTAGGACTGTTGATAAGCAGGTTGAAGAGTTGCTTTCAGGAGCTGGTAACACATATTGTTTTCCCCTTTCACCCAGTTAAAAAACAAAACATAACAAGAAACGGAAACTTTCTTGCTCAAACTGAAAAGAAAACAAAACAAAGCTTCCCAAAAAAACAAAACCCAACAACTAACAAACGTTAGGCAGCTGCCAGTTCTGGTAAATTATAAGCCTGAAAGGTAGGATTTTATTTAGGAGTCGTTAACTCCTCTCTCCCCACCCCAAATCTCCATGCCTCAGGTGAGCCAAAGGTATATGGCATCCCATCACCATTCACAGTAACCCTGTTCTCTGAGGTACTGTTCTCCTGGATAAAGTGGATCTATGACATTTCTCTCCAATCAGCTGAACAATTTGAAGGACTTTTTGTACTCTGCAATGCAAAAGCATGTTAATAAAGTGATAGTTGCTTGGCCAAGAGGAGCCTTCAGAGCAGTTATCTACCAGGCTGCCAAGCTCTACAGAAGAGTAAGGGCAAGAGAAGCTTCTACTGTCAGTCTGTAAGTACGAAGGGACAGGTTGGCAAAGTGACAGGCAGCATGTGTGCACATGCACACACACACACACTGTAATTCCTGCCAGAGGCAAGACAAGACAGCTGAAGAGAAAGGAAACAAAGCAGGAAAGACGCTTGCATTTCTCTCTTAAAATACTATGGGATAACATGGGATGATGTGCAAGAAGTAAGGTGTATAAACTAAGATTTCAGCGACATGGTGAAGCTTCTCTCTGCACCCCTGTGTCAGACAGGCACAGTGCACTGGAGACAAGTATGCACAGAAACCAGGAGGGAAGCCACAAATCCAGATTGAAGGGTATTTGAAGCTGCACAAGTTTGGTGATACTCATGCACAGCCACAAGAAGCAGGCACATAAATTGGATGTCTGCTTTTGCAAACTCTTTTGAGTTAAACGCCTGATCCAACCCTTTGCTGTGACAGTGAGAATCCAGACATTAAAGTGAAAGAGAGGGTTAAAAACCACATTAAAATGTTTTCTGGCTTGTCAGACAGGTAACTGTAGGTATCCACTGCTTTCATGTGTTATAGTTTTGTCCTGCTCTGGCAGAGGGGTTGGACTCAATGATCTTTGGAGGTCCCTTCCAACCCTTACCATCCTGTGAGTCTGTGATTCTGTGGTTTGAAGATGCCATGCTTCTCTTTGCAACAACATAGTAATGGTTAAGAATTAAAAGAAAGGAGAAAACATAAGCCTTCAGAAAAACAAGCAGATAAATGAAGTATATGGCGAATTGCTGTATGTGGGAAACAGAAAAAGCATCCAACAGAAAAAAAGAATAAACCTGCACGCTTTCAAACTACAAACACCACATTTTTGAGTTTTGGTAAGATTTTTCAGGGCAGGGTCTGTGTACAGTCCTCACTGTTGAGAAAGTTAAGCAAATCCTACACAGTAAGAAAAAAGCCTTTGGAGGAAAAAAAAGTCATCATGTACTTTATGAAGACTTAAAGTTGCAAAGATTAAGCCTAGGAGTAAAATACAGGATGAGATTGTTGTGGCTGTCGTTTTGTTGTAATCAGCAAACTGCTCCAGATGAACACTGCTGTAAATAACAGCACAGAGATGACAGTTTGGACACTGTTGTGCAAGAAGATGCACCATTGGCTTAGGGGGGGCGGAATTCAGGGATTCTGACTGGATCACTGTCTCTGAACCTCTACTAACTTCTTCTCACCCTTAAGAACTGCAGGTTAAATATTAATTGTATTGCAAACACACATCACAGCATCACAGAAGGGTAAGAGTTGGAAGGAGCGTCCAAAGATCATCGAGTCCAACCCCCCTGCCAGAGCAGGACAGAACTTGAGCAGGTCACACAGAAATGCCTTTCTAGACAAGTCTAGAAAGTCTCCAGAGGAAACTCCACAACATCTCAGGGGAGTCTGTTCCAGTGCTCTACAACTCTTGCAGTAAAGAAGTTCTTCCTCATGCTGAGGTGGAACTTGCTTGAATCCAGCTTGAATCCATAGCTCCTCAAGTTGTCACAAGGCATAAGTGAAAAGAGGCTGTTCTTGACTTCTTGATGCTCAGCCCTCAGGTATTTACAGACATTAATTAGATCACCTGATGCTGAATAAGAACATGTCATATTTGCAGCAAGTTGTGAAAGGAAAAAACCCACATTTTTAGTGAAGTTGCCAGGGCAGCAAAGCCCCTTTGCAATGCTCTACATTTTAGCCACTTTTATAGTGACCTGCAAGATTTAACCCAGAAGTTCCTTCAGATGGAAGAACTCTGTCTATAAAGCAGATATGTGTAACTTAATGCACATACTGCATGGATTAGTATGTACTGTTAACTAAGCCTAAAGACGTTCCTTCTTTCTCTTACAAGTTATGTACACTAAACTCACCCTCCATAATTGTCAGAGGATCTTCCACTTTGGGACGAAGGATGTTGGGGCCAAAAACAGTAGCCAGGTTTTGCACACTCATTTTGTTTACACTTGAGTAAGACTGGACTTCATCAAGGAATCTGTGGGGAAAAAATAAGATTGTTATGTTGATAATTGGACTCAGTGATTGTACAGGTCTTTTCTCATCTAGATATTTCCATAATTCTTTAATGAACACATACAAAGGAAATAAAAAATAATTTAAAAAAAGAAGTCGAAGCATGTGGTGGTTTCTTAACATAGTTAAATTATTCCATTCCAAATCCTCGTGGAACATTTTGAAAGCTCAAGGTTATTCTTTTCAACTTCAGATTTTCTTCAACATGATAAATGGATAAATGTAAATCTTGATCTGGGCTGAGTATAGAACTCTGTTGAAGAAGGTGACTTTCTGCAGCATAATCAACTACTTGACTGATAAAATAGTCTCAAAATGCAAACTAGGAACTTAAAAAAATACATATTCTAAAAATGTCAGTTAAATAACCCTTTATATTCTTCTAAAAATGTTGTGGGTTTGTTTGGGTTTTACTGTTTGTTTTATGCTGGGGACTTTCTATAAATTGCACAAATTGCAACTTGTTAAGATATGTTTTTTTAAGCTCTCTGATGCATCCACAAAACTATTCAATACACTAGAAGCCACAGGAAGTTTTGAAGGATGCAACATGTCCGGAGTGCCCAGCAAAGTCCAGTAAATTCAGTTAGAAATGGGAAAGCCAGGGTTCTATAAAGAGTACAGGATATATTTACAGAATACATATGTATTTATAGCTTGCAGCTATAAATACCACTGTGACACTTACCTGCAGATATATTTTAGTAGATTGTAATTGACAGCTGGCAGGCTTTTTACTTGCTTCACCAGTTCTTTCAGGCCCTTTAAGGAGTTTAAGAATAAAGAAAGTAGGGTGGCACAATTTGTCAGTATTCTCTTCACCAGAGATTCAAAAAAACATCAGCTATTCCAAGACAATAAACACACATGCCTGACACTACAGGGTCAAATCTATATGTAGGTTGCCATCAGGAACAGCTTGTAGAACTCAGTTTGGATGAGGAGAGCTGTATTGGGTATACAAGGATTAGCTCTGGACACAAATAAGTAAGGAAATTACTTGGCTCCATCCTGTCTTTCCCTTCTCTTTCATTAGGTTCTTTTGACCAGCAGTTCCTTCCCTCCTCCTCCTGATAAAAAGGCTGAGCTGCCACGAACAGTTCTGAACTAGTTGGTATTTTCATGTGGGAAGTTATTTGGTTGTTTTTATCCCATTTTTATTTGGGTTGTTTTATCCCATTCTGGTTCATACTAGAGTCAGACCAAAAAACACTTATTTCAGCTTGTGCCCATACATAATATACAGTAGACTCATGCCACTGCTGGGCACAATATGACCAGTCAGGACATTTATTTTGCTCATTATGCTGTTAAAAGAGTCTGGAAGGTAATCTGCTTCCAGTGGCACACATATCTTTTCGAGGCCTTCTGAGTCAATAATGACAGGCAATGAACAGGGTCCATTGGCCTTCAGTCAAAAGTCAATAAAAGTTGGCATCCTGACACTTAGAATCATAGAATGTATTGGGTTGGGCAGACCTCCATAGGCCATCTAGCCCAACCCCCGCCTGCAGTGAGCAGGGCCATCTCTAGGTCAGGCTGCTCAGAGCCTCCTCAAGCCTAGCCTTGAATGTCTCCAGGGGTGGGGCCTCCACCACCTCTCCAGACAACCCATTCCAGTGATCTGTCACCCTCACAGTAAAGAAGAAAAGATTATTAAAGAAAATTAAAGAAGAAAATTATTTGATGGCAAAAGCTGGACAAGAACTACTAAGCTCAGAATGATAACCCATGAAAAGGTAAGTCTCCTCCTCCACAGTGATGGTCACTTGGACAGGATTCGGTAACATGCAATAAATCCAGCTAAGGTTTTGCTATTTTGACTTCCAAATGACCCAGATGCCAACAATTCTAAGAGAAAACCACCCCAATTAATAGATGCACACCTTAAGTTTGGAGAGGTAACTACCAGCTCTTCTCCTCAGAAATCAACACCAGGTTGTAACATGCTAACCGTTTATTCCATCCTACTCAAGAGGCCAACTCACCATTTCTTCCTCCTTGCTGAGAGCTTTGGCGCAGGAAAGAAAATCTTCGTATTTTGAGTATGGTATGACTGGTTCAGGGAGCTCCCTCAGGTAGAGCTTCAGCAGTGATGCCACTGTGTGCACATCTGTGTTGCTGTTGGGTTGGAATGCAAGAAATCATTACTGGGAATCAGGATAATACTGGGCGGCTGACGACCTAAACACCTGCCACTTGGTAATTGTCACCCCAGGTTTCACTCATCAGCAGTATATTCATTTATAGAATTGTATCTGTCATGTTTTTCTGGGAGGGGCTTTTTTTTTTCTTTCACCTCCTATGAACTTTGGATACCTCAAGCAAGACCCTGTGAGCCCTGCTGATTGATTGCTGTAAATAATTACACCCAAGGCACTGGTTTGCAGGGACAGATGCTGAGAAGATCCTGGCTTTCACTGAGAGGCATCTCACGTCCGGCATGAAAACCCACCTTAAAATATGCTGAATGCAAAGCATCAGTATCACCCAAGCCAGAAACTGTGTGTCATAGTTACACAGTGGGGATTGTGGTCCTACCTGAGATGGTCCCATAGCCCAAACCATGCCCAGCATGTCTCAGTTCCACTGTATCACCAGCTCCTCTAATATCTTCATTAAGTAAGCATGTTTTTAAAGGAGATCATATATACCACATGTCTTTAGTTGAAACTTCATAGAATAGGTTGAAAAAGACCTCCAAAGTTCATCAAGTCCAACCCTCCTGCAGTGATCACTGCAGGGACATCTGCAACTAGAGCAGGTTGCTCAGAGCCTCATCAAGCCTGACCTTGAGTGTCTCCAGGGATGGGGCCTCCACCCTGCAGCAACCCTCCACCCTGCCCTTCCCTGGGCAACTTGTTCCAGTTTCTCTACCTACCTAGTAAAGATCTTCTTCCTTATGTCCAACTTCCCCATCTGAATTACAGCTCTTCCCATGGCATTTATCTATCTATTTAATATTTATTTTCCCATGGTAAAAACCTGGGTCCTCCCACAAGAAGACTACTGTGCCTTTCAGCTATATCATTACACCAAAAATATGTATATATGTTACACACAAAACTGTATATCCACAGGAAATGAGTTTTAGTTCTATCCTGAACCTAGTCAGCTACAGTTTTGCAAGCCTTCCCTGTAATTCTCTGAAAATAAATAAAGAGATGATAAAAACTACAAATTAGCACAAAGAAGTCTCTTGTGCATTACTTCTCTGGGATTAGCTAATCTGGCATTTATTCAAATCCTTACTGGAGTTTCTCCATGCTTTCCCTGGTTCAGATTGCTGGTCTCTTCCCTCTGACTTGTGGAAAAAAAACCAAACAAAAACCAAACAAAAACAACCCAAAAAACAGATACTAAACCATGCTAATTTAATTCATAAGAAACGGAAAGTGCATCAACATTTCTACAATGTGCATTATTGTGTATTTGTCTTTCAAGGCTTCACACTTGGAACATGCTTTTAAACTCACAGTCTCTCAAAGGAAGCCACTGGTATTTGATGCATTTAATTTTATACCTTTGCTAGAGGGATGTTAATCATTATTTTGGAATAATCTGTTAGAGTGACAATGGCTCTTCCTAAAAAGGGTGACGGGAACAAACTTAAATTAACGTGGTGTGGTAGGGTGTTAGCAATTTAAGTCAAGATAGAAGAAGAGCAATGACAAAGCACTGTATGTATAAATATACTGTATAAATGGTGACCACTATCACCCTCTGTGAAATAAATTCCCAGCAAACCTTTAGATTTCAATCATGAATAAATCTGAGCCAAATTCCAAAAAGCATTTTCTAGAGAAACTGTAAAAAAACCCAACAAAACACTAACACAAATCCACCTTTTTATTAAGCAATGTTCAAATTCTAATCCCTTGATTGCAACCCTCTGCTTGTTGACTAGCTTGAATCCAAGAGGGGAATTGTGTGTTTAGCCCACCCTGCTGCTCAGATGCAAGGCACAGTACTATACAAACAACATCAAGCTGTAGTATTTCATGAGATAATCACAGAATGGTAGGGGTTTGGAAGGGACCTCTGGAGACCATCAAGTCCAACCCCCCTACCAGAGAAGGGTCACCCAGGGTATCCCACACAGGAACAGATCCAGGTGGTCTTGGAAAGTTTCCAGAGAAGGATACTCCACAACCTCTCTGGACAGCCTGTTCCAGGCTCTGGCACCCTCATAGTAAAGAAGTTCCTCCTCATGTTGAGGTGGAACCTTCTATGCTGCAGTTGATACCCATTGTTCCTTGTTCTGTTGCTGGGCACTACAGAAAAGACATGAGATTTCAAATTTGATTTGGCCTCTAACCTTTGCCTTCTACCTATCCCCAATAACAGATGCAAACTAAGTGAACTGAAGCTCTTCTTGGCATCCTGGCTACCAAAACTCTTTACAGCCTGCACAATCCAAGGACTTAAAACCCAGATCCCCAAAGCTTCCTCAAATAGTTGCTTACTGGTGCTAGCTTTTAGAGCACAATCATGGCATGCATGTCCAGGATGCTGATCCAAAGAGTAAATTTTACAGTGACATCTTCAGTTTCCTAAATTGTCAGTACCAAAAAACAGAGGGAAAGACTCTTGCTGGTCAGACCTTGATGGAGAACATCAGCCACAGCCAGAGAGCAGATGTGACTAGCAGATCCAGGACAGTGCCCGACACTAGCAGCCTGAAAAGGATCACAGCCCACCAGTCTGCAGAGAATCTAACTCTTATTGCTCAGCATTCATGGCCTTTCCAAAGGTTTTCTTATAATTTTTAAGATTGAAACAAGGAAACCCCCCAGGACTTGCTGAAGAACCGAACTTCATATTTCCAAGTGACTAGTTTATGGAAATAGAGACCTTTCCAAAATACAAGATTCAAACAGATTGAATGAGAAAATTACTGAAGAAAATTAAAAATCAGCACTTCTTTTCACTGCCAGGATCCTGCTTCATATAGTACATAAAAATAACTTCATGCCAGATCCTTGTTGTGCAGTGGAATACTTGCTCCTAGAAGGCACAGCAGACAGGGGATAAAAAGGGCTGAAGAAATGGGGAAAACCCCTAAAAATAGATTCATTTTATAAACTCTCTCCTTGCAATGTCACTGGGAAGTTGAGTGCTAAGACCCCTGGCTCTACCGAAGAAGAACTGATAATCCTGGAAGGATTAAACCTGGAAGGCAGGATGCTCAGGAACAAGGAAACAACAAGAAGTCTTTATGTTCTCAAACTAACCTCCTGAAGTATATGTTGTATGGAAGTCAACAGAAAGATGCTTTCAGAGCTGAGGTTAGAAACCCAGGTCCCACTTAGCAGACCAAGGCACATTTGCAATCTCTGTCTTTGCTTGCTTGCTTTGCTTTCTTGCTTGCTTGCTTTGCTTTCTTGCTTGCTTGCTTTGCTTTCTTGCTTTGCTTGCTTCCTTTGCTTCCTTTCCTTCTTCTTCCTTTTGTTTACTCTCCTATCTTCATTGCTCCTCCTGACGCAAAGATGGGGCAATACCACAGACTGCCACAAGATGGTAGGATTGCAAAATAATATTTGGAAAAAATCATTTTGTTACGTTTTTGTTTGTTTATTTTTCCCTGTACTGCAGCATTGCTTGAGACTTAATCTCCCTACACAGAAATTAATGCACAGATTTTTGGCAGCATAAACAACCGTAAATACAGACACACCCATCCATACTTCTTGCAAAGTTCTTTAGAGCATCGTAGGATGGTAGGGGTTGGAATGGACTTCTGAAGATCATTGAGTCAAAACCCCCTGCCAGAGCAGGGTCACCCAGGACAACACACACAGGAACAGATCCAGGTGGGTTTGGAAAGTCTCCAGAGAAGGAGACTCCACAACCTCTCTGGGCAGCCTGTTC
>JANHGL010011709.1:0-22474 GCA_024611195.1 Ceyx melanurus | reverse complement strand
TGAAACCTGTTTAGAACTTGTTTTCTTTTTTTTTTTTTTTTTTTTTGGAAAACAGAGGAAAACCTCATAATGGCAGCTTCCCGTTTTAAAATCCATTTGTATTTTAGGTGCTTCAATCCCCAGATATCATGAACAACATTTCGGCTCGAGAGGGCAGCTGTGAGCTTCAAAAGAGTGCTGAGGACTGGAAGCATTTATTTCCCTTTCCCATCTGCAGTGTTCTAGCCACAGCAACAGTACTTGGATATCTGCCTTAAGGGTATTTGTGAAGTTATGGATCTGGAAAGATCCTGTAGAGGACCTTTTTTCCTCCTGGTCTTTTTCCAACTTAATACAAGAAAGTATTTTCCCCTTCAAACCTGGACTGACTTTTATTCTAGGACTTTTAGAGCTACTGAAAGCTAATGATCATACCTATCTTGGTATTTCTTTTTCTATCTGATGGTGCAATATCAAAACATTCTGTGCTTCATAATTAACATGATTAAAAGCATTTGTTAAAAAGTACTGAAACAAGAGCATGAAAATTCCAGCAGGAGAGTCTCTGTTAGCTAAACTGGAACAACCATCAAGTGCATGATGAACAATTAGAAGCTTGAAAAGGGGAAGGCCAAAGCACAAAGCAAAGAATGAAATGAATGCAACACCAAAAGCATCTGACAGCTGAAGAATGGCCATTTTGGCACCTCAGGCTGGAAAGATTCCTTACCTCACTCAAACATGAAGACTACTTTATTCCTGCTAGGTTTCCAAAGGAGCATCCCTCCACTCCACCAGGGTCCCTGGAAGGGCATGAGGAATGCAAATGCAACACAGCCTCTCCTTACTCATCAGACTACACTTAGGCAAAGCCCCATTCAGCTGAGCTTTGGCATTAATCTTGTTCGTGGGACTGCTGTTTTGACAGCATTTTCCTTTGTGATGCTGCAGACACTGGGCAAGTGGCTCTCAGACCAATTACATGGCCTGGAGTTTGTTATTATTTTTTGTTCACCCTCTCTACCACAAACAAAAATTACTGAAGCCCAGCAGGTCACCAGGAATCTACCCAATAACCCTCACATTCAGCTAAGCAGACTGTGTTGAGAGAGCTGGAGTCAGAGCCTCAGAGCACCAAGCCAACAAGCTCCTCATAAACTCTCTGAGAGGAAATATTTAACCAGGGCAAGGTCATATTTACACAAAGAGTGACGCCGTGCCAAAAATAGCTGTAGTCTGCAATGGCACTTAAACCAGTTTGCAGGAAGAGCAACCAGTAAGCAACAAGCAGCTGTGAGGCTATAATTTGATGTAAGAGTTCTGGTAGTATCATAGAATAGTTAGGGTTGGAAGGACCTCTGGAGATCGAGTCCAACCGCCCCTGCCAGAGCAGGGTCACCCAGGGCAGCCCACACAGGAACAGATTCAGGTAGGTTTGGAAAGTCTCCAGAGAAGGAGACTCTACAACCTCTCTCGCCAGCCTTTTCCAGGCTCTGACACCCTTACAGTAAAGAAATTCCTCCTCATGTTGAGGTGGAACCTTCTATGCTCAAGTTTGTTTAGGAACAGTAAACAGTTAGTGTATCACTACCTCTTAGACTGACTAAATTACAGCTCCCTTGTTTCAGAACTGTCACAGACCACAGTCCTGGAAACAAAGTCTCCTTCATCAACACAGTCAGCAGATGATGTGGTGGGTCCAGGATGTGTCCCTGCTTAGCTTCATTCAGATCTGTAGAGCAGCTCTCAGTCTAGCAGAGATATTTTCCTGACATGGGAAGATAAGATACTAATTGGCTGCTCAGTGTCTACCTTTGCCGCCAGCCTGCAGACAGCTTAAGTGTCATGCTAGAACCCATGATAAATCAGTGATTAAACACTTGGGAAGTAACATCAAAGGAACATTACAAATGGGTGTAACTACATAGAGAGAGAGAAGGAAAGTGTTGTAACTGCTGAGTAGCAAGTACCTAGAGGGTTGGAGAGTGTTCAGCAGTGTGATTGTGAATGAGGAGTGGTTTGACTAATTTTGGGAGTCAGGCTTTCCTCCAGAAATTCAAAGGTCAGATCCAATGCATAAGGGGTTGAATGTCCTGTGTGTTTGTTTTTTTTTTTGCTCTATGTAGGTATCTTCAAAGCATCACTCTCTGTATCATTCTCCTACTTAACACATATCTAGCACAAGTAGTACTGTGCCTCTTCTATGTATCAGCTGACATTCTGCTGAACACTTGTGAGCCATATAGAAAACATTTTACCATTCTAAGCTCTGAGCTCTCTACCTTCCCCTCCTCACTGCCCCAAGAGCCTGGTTCTACTTTCAGTTAATATTGATCTCAATTATTGTTTTTCTGTTTAGACGAAGAAAAAATATCAAACCCAAACATGTATTTTGTTCTTTTTTGTCTTTCTCCTAATGATTGTCACAACCCATGCTACCTCCCAGGGGCATACTCAAGAAAGTCAGCACTACAAGCAATACTAGAAAATTAACAAACTTTAATCACGTTAGATACCCACTTTGGTAATTACAACAGCAAACCAACTCATTCATGTTAGAGAGCAATGCTTTAAAAGCAGCAATGAAGACAGTAATTTAGGGCAGACAAATGAAAAGGCAAATTCTATGGAAGAATACCAAAACTTGCTCATAAAAATACGTATCATTGAAGAGAAGGGCAAGGGCTTTTAGGTAGGGTGGGCAGAAAGAAAGGGCTTTCAGGTAGGATGGCCTAAGAAACAGCTGGATTCCCATCAGGAAAAAAAAAACCAACAAATCAGCTCTAGTGAATATGCTGCTCAATTATTTTTTGATAGGTGTTTCAGAAAGGTTCTTGGGAGTTTCTACAAGATTTTGCAGGAATTGCCAGTATATATAAAACATGGAAATACACCACAAATAAACTACCTATCTTGTCTTATTGGAAGAGAATGCCACAAACCTTGCAACCCTAACTAAGGGTTGCTATGCTTCCACATAGTACCAAACTCAGACCTTCTACAGAGCTACAAAATGCCTTCCTTTCTTAAAGATGACCACTGCCATCAAAGACATCATTTGTCATTGGCAAATGAAGTAACTTTCTGATCCATGGCTGGCACTGGTTCCAATTTTGAACTGAAATTAATGCAAAGCTACTGCAAATGTTCATTCCCTGCCAATAACAGCCTCTCTTACAGCAGGACACCAATTAAACTAATTTAATGACCCTTGCATCACACTAGAAATGAGTCTCCTAACATGCATTTAATTGCTAGACTAGGTCTTTAAGTTGTGTCATATGCAGAGGTTGTTTCTGCTAGCTGGAATCAGAAAGGGCATGGCAGTGGCTCCACAGACATAACTGGTGAGCAGACTGTGAGGATCAGGGAAGGAAACCCTGGAAAAGGCAGAAAGGAAGAGGAATTTTCACAGCCCTAAGGCTGTTTGTGTTTGGCAGGAACTAGCTTTCCAGTAAAGATGTCTTTTCACATAAAAATGTTTTCTTTAGGGATTAGTGCACTTTCCCACTAGAAAGGGAATAAAGTACCTTCCTCATGGGGAAATATCTGCTTCTAAACAAATTCTTACAGGCTTGCATTTGGACAATAAAAGAAAAATTTCATAATCAGTACCCTTTTTCTCATCTGTTTGCAATGGTACCTACAGCACTAAGTGATATTTTGGCCTATAAAGTACTGCATTCTGCTTTAGATGAATTCATACTCATGAGAGAACACAACAGGGATTTTCTTTTGCTAAATACACATTTATGTGCTTTGCTCTGGTGAGCAATGTAACTTCAAACTCTCCTGATCTACTAGACTATACAGGATACTATACTATATATATTATATATACTATACTACTACAGTGATGTTATGAAAATCCAAGCCAAATATATCAATCCATCAATCAATCAATCAATCACTCTCATAAGTATTAATATTATAGAGTATTATAAGTATTAATATCAGCGACATTTAAATTTATTTATTTTTTTCCCCTTAGCAACCTTAATTCTCCTGTCATCTGGTAGTAATTGTGATGAACAGGAGCTGGAAAAGGTGCTATAAAATGAAGACTCCAATCTTCGACCCCTATGCTCATTTTACAGAACAGACAGTTCCAATCTACTTTGTATCTTTACAAATGTAGGATTTGTAATGGAGCTGAAGTACTTGAAATTGCAAAGATAAGCCACGAAAGCAGAGACCAAATACCCCTAGAGGCAAGCAAAACAAGATTCCCAGGAGGGGACAAAACTGCCTTAGCAGTTTTCTGTTGCAGCAGCTATACCTCCCCTTCCCAAGACTGTCAGAAATGCTGATATTCCAGTTTTCATACGGTGTGTGTGTGTGTGTGTGTGTGTGTGTGTATGTCTGGTGTGTTGGATGTTTCAGACCAGATGCTGGATTTTTCCATTCAGTGAACCTGAGAAATTTCAACCTCTGGTTCAATTCATAGAATCGTAGACTCATGGAATGGTAGGGTTGGAAAGGACCTCTGGAGATCAAGTCCAACCCCTCTGCCAGAGCAGGGTCACTCAGGACAGCCCACACAGGAACAGATCCAGGTGGGCTTGAAAAGTCTCCAGAGAAGGAAACTCCACAGCCTCTCTGGGCAGCCTGTTCCAAGCTGCAGCACCCTCATTGTAGAGAAGTTTCTCTTCACATTGAGGTGAAATTTCATATGCTCCAGTTTATACCCATTGTTCCTTGTCCTTTTGCTGGGCACTTTGGAAAAGAGACTGGCCCCTTCTATTTGACACCCACCCTGCAAATATTTATAGACATTAATAAGGTCCCCTCTCAAGACTAAACAGCCCTAGTTCTCTCAGCCTTGCTTCACAGGGGAGATGCTCAAGTCCCTTCATCATCCTCACAGCCTCCATTGGACTCTCTCCAATAGATCCCTGTCTCTCTTGAACTGGGGAGACCAAAACTGAACACAGTACTCCAGGTGTGGTCTCACCAGGGCAGAGTAGAGTGGGAGGAGAACCTCCCTACATCTGCTGGGCACAGTTTTCCTAAGGCGCCCCAGGATGCCATTGGCCTTTCTGGCCACAAGGGCCCATTGATGTCCCATGGAGAACTTGCTTTCCACTAGGACTCCAAGGTCTTTCTCCCTGGTGCTTCTTTACAGCAGGTCAAGCCCTCACCTGTACTGGTACTTGGTGTTGTTCCTCCCCAGATGCAGGACTTCTACACTTGCCCTTATGGAACCTCATGAGGTTCACCTTTGCCTCTCCAGACCTTGTTGGATAGCAGCAAATTCTAATACCTACAGCTCATGATTCTTCAGCATATCTTCTTCAACTATAATAGCAAGATGAAATTAATACAGGACGGGTTTGCCACTCTCCAACTTGTCCGGGATTCACCCCACATCTACTTTAGTATCCATCTGGTAACAATCCAGATGGAAGCACCTTAAAGCAGAGATGATGCTTTAAAGGAGTGCTAACCATGGCTGTACTATCTTATCTTTGTCTTTGCTTTTCATTCCTACAACTTACTCATCTTCCTGAATTAGCTAATAAAGCATAAAAAGAATGACTGAATAATAATTTCTCACATGAGCCTACACAAACATCTCAAAGCATCTCCATGTGCTCTGACATCTCTGACTTGGTGCACCTACACTTTGTAAAAATGACAGAGGGAAAACCAGCAAACTCCTCAAACATCAGCTCTTTGTCTTGGTTCCAACACCAATGACAGCAGCTAGTCTTTCCCCCAGTCAGAACCAGTGACCTGGTGCCGCTATGCCAGCATGACCTGCATTCCATTGTGTTTCGTGCCCTGTTGACAAAACTGCAAGCTCAGTTTTAACTTTGTTATTATGGATGCATGAGAAGAGACAACATGTAAATTAATAAACAGAACCTAGGAGGATTTTGCACTACCAGGCCAATAATATCATTTCAGATTTAACACGAGTGGATCTGAAGGTTCATTAAAGAACATAAGCATAGATCTCTGAAGCATCTATTTGTTTTTTATTTTCTATACAGGAACTTTTCATACTGTGGCTACTTTCCAAGAGCTCAACTTGCCAAAGGGTGTTGCAACAAATCTGGAGACCACGCTGCTCTTCAGCACAATGAAAAGTTATCCCAAAACAAGGTAACCAGACACTCTGTAAACACTGTGAAACGAACTTCTACAAAGTTTACAAAAGGAACAAGAGGTTGGAGGAAAAACAAAATAGATGGCTGATGGAAACAATGGCAGAGATCAGAGCAGAATTTACATTTGCTTGACTTCTGGACTGTTCCTACACCAAAATCATACCTCTCCAACCTCCAATATGAGAAAGGAAATAGAAAAAAGTACACAGACACATGAACATGCAAGGTCAGTGTTCTACAAATTCTCAGCTTCAGAAAGAGAACTGCAGGACCAGCAATTTGTAGGCAACTCCTGCTGATGTTTCTGATTGTTATAGTTGGAGATTATGTGCCTTCTTCCCAGCACTAGCATGCAAAAATCTCTTCTCCCATTTCACCTGCTAAAGCTCAGCTGGTATATATGCCTGTTCTGGGGCTCATTAGTGTGTGCTATACAGGTGTTACTAGATAACCTTGAAGGAGGAGAGAGGAGGAGAGAAAAAAAATATGTGGATAATGCCTGATTCTTTTGTTTGGAAGACCCAGAATTTTGTACACCTCTTCCAAGCCATCCTCTCAGTGGGGTGCTCAGTACACCATCTTCCTGGAGTCTGGGGGTGGCTTGTTTTCATAGGCATTTCCTCCACAATTATTTTGCTTACATGCATTGGAAACCCAACCTTTTCTTATGACTGCCTGCTTGTATCTCTGGTACAGGCTGTGCCAGAGGCATGACCAGTAATCTTTATCTTCATGTCCAAGTAAGGAGAACATGCACAATGGATGCTTCTTTGTCTTGTTAAATTAAGCCACACAGTATCTGAGCAGTGAGTATGCTACCAACATTTATCAGCTAACACTGTCACTTCCCACAGTCCTCTGGCTCCTTAAAGCTATTTTCTGGTCAATTATTTTAAATCTCACTTTCAAATAAGAAACTAAGAAACCTCACAGGACAACCATTCACTTTTTCCAGATCATTATACATCCCTGACATGTCTTAAAGTGAGGGTCAGGGCTGAGGAAACTGTTGCAGATAACAGAGCATTACAGATGTCTCCCTTCTGTCCATATGTCATGCATGGATCTTCAGGCATGACAAATCTGCTCACTTCAGAGCAACAGAATTTTACTACCATTGTGTTATCAGTGTTAAAAAGGTGTGGCATTCAGCATCCACTGGTTCTGTTTCTCTGAACACATGGACTCCTATTACCAATGATTATTGGAGAAGAAATGGACCAGCACAAAAACCAACTTGGAAAAGTCTGAAGTCATAGACCATTGTGTGAAAAGGACTGAGCTCTTCCTCATCCCAGAAAAATCTTCTTAGCTTTGGAAAACTGTATAAATAATGGAATACAAATTGGACCTGGACCATCAAAACCATGTAGGTTTGTTATCATGGTCAAAGAGCCTTTTATTGTAATGCAAAAGGCCCAAAATTAGAAAGGAATACATCAAAGTGGACTTCCCTTCCAATCAGTTTTCTAAATAACAGAACATAGTGAAAATGGCAATAAGGGAAAATAATCTTTTGTGGAAATGACCAAACCATACAATCACAGAATCATTTCGGTTGGAAAAGACCTTCAAGATCAGAGTCCAACCATTAACCCTACTCTGCAAAGTCCACCACTCAGCCATATGTCTCAGCACCACAACTAGATAGCTTTTAAATACCTCCAGGGATGGTAACTCAACCCCCTCCTTGGGCAGCACCGTTGTATCTCAAATGATACTAAGATCAAGTCAATCAAAATATTTTTTATTAAGTCAAATCAACAGCAATACTCTTCCTAACCAGCTCTCCATAAGTGGAAATTCTCCCACAACTCTTTGAAACCAGACATCAAAGTCCAAAAGAAAGGTGTTTTAGTGATAATAGGAAACACAGAGGAAAAAAGCCCAAACAAAGCTACAAGAACAAGTCATTCCATCTGTTGCTGGCATGTGTTTCACAGCCCTGTGGGTCAGACAGTACAGTCTTGTCTAGGTTTTGGAGGGTGGAGGGTTTTACCTGTCAAATGAAGGCTTCTCTCCACAGTCAAACGCATCCTGCAGCTCCTTGACAAGATTAGCCTGCCCTGGCAGTCGAAAAAGGCCTTCTTCTGTCAGCCCCCGCTGCCGAATGAAATCCACACACTGTTCCACCAGCAGAGGAGCCAGGCGGTTCCCGTATCGCTTCTCATACCGGACTGTATCTTCCAGCTTCTGGCCAAAAATACCTGCAGGAAAAGCAGAAATGGGACTTGGCTGACAGTCATAAAATCATCCAAGGAGCCCACGTCCTCTATTACAACCCAGGCAATTTCCAGGTCATTTAAATGCAGGGATAAGTGACCTTCTCCTTTCTTAAAAATAAAAAGCTTCATTTCACCTTGGATAGTTTCATGGAAATACAATGGTGACATATGTTACAATAATGCTCGTGAACATTGCTTTAAATAAAATACTATAAGTTGATTTTTCAATTTGGTGTCCACAAAGTTCTGCCTCTTTGTGCCAACAGAGGTGTTAAAAGAGAGATTTCTAAATTCTTACATAACTTCCTCACCTCCTGCAAACTGACTATGGGCTTGGCAGGAGTATTTTATGAATGTGGGTTTCTTGGATATGCCTAAATTAAGGGTTGCTGCTGGTCAACCAGAGGAAATCTTCACATCCCTCTAGATCCTCCTTCTGAAAGTGATGGCATTGAGGAAAGTCCAGTGCTGGTCAGTTAGGGAATCTGTGTGATTAGGGGGGTTTAAGGATTTCCAAGTCCTTCTTAATATGCAAGACAGCTGTTGATCACTGGCCCCAAAATTGTACCTTCTCCTGGCTGAACAAGCTCCACTTGCCTTGTGTCTTCTCAAAGAGCAAGTGTTGTAACTCTGAAGCATCTCAGTGGCTTTTTGCTCAACTCCCTCCAGTTTTCCCCTTCTACACATCCTTGTTACAAAAGGACACATCTGGAATATGCTAAGCAGAGGGGCTTAATCACTTCCCTCCTTCTACTGGCTTTGCTCCTGCTGATCCTGCCCAGATTGCTGTCAAACCTTCCTCGATGCCAGGTCCACTCCTGGCTCTGTGTCCAGCTTGCTGTCCTCCAGAGCACGCAGCTCCTTTTCACAGAGCTGTTTCTCTAGGGTTATGCCTTCTTAGGTGTAGGGCTTGACTATCTACTGCAGTACATACAGTACTGAACATACAGTCTGAGCTTCAAGAATGCAGGAGATCTCTTGGTTTTAAACACAAGAGTTTATGCCCATTTTTAAACAGAATTAAGCAATCTGTAGGATGAGGCATTAAAATTAGATGATGTACAAGGATGACCTGTGCCCATAGCCAGTACAATTAGTATGAAGAAGCTCTGTCATATTGGCAAGACTTTCCTCTCCCCCTGCTAACATCCTTTAATCAGTAATGTGTAAACTGCAACTTAACATTTGCAAAGAGTTAAGTTCTCAAACCTATCAGATTGCTTTGAAACTCCTAATGACACGACAGTCAAAACACATCACTTTCTATTAATACTTTTTTTTTTGTGTTGCCTTCCCCCCCCCACTTCATTTTAGAATTGTCTTTCAAAGCTTGTCTAACAGATAACCAAAAAAATGATATTATTTTTTTTGCACAGCAGGAGCAAAAAAATATTTCTATAGTATTATAAATTGCTGGTGCACCACAACACAAAATAGCTTGGAAACAACCATAAAGCATTAAGATGTCTGTAACTCATGGGGTTTTTTTAGAACACATAGAAAGTAACATGTAATTCACATAAAAAAAAGAGTGCCATATATTAAATGGAGATTACAAACTTGGTTCTCTATTGCAGCAGCAAATCACAGGTAACAAATGAAAACTTAGTTAAACAAAAAAACTGTATCTAATGAAAAATAAAACCTGGTATGATGGAGAGCTAACCAGTGTCAAGAAAAAAAAAAAAGTAATTCAAATGGGAACCTAAAATTTCCCAGTTATGGTCCTTTAATGTAAATATCTAATTGTTTTTCCTCCTGAGTGTAATAAGGTAGATTGTAATTTAAGTGACTTTTATTGAGAAAATACATATAGCTAGCAATGCCTGAAGGAGAGACAGAGTAACTGTGGCAGTCAGATTCAGCTCCTACACAATCCTTAGAAGAGAGCTGCATCAAGTCTGGCCACAGAGATGCTGGAGGGGTAGGTTTATGCCCCACCATCCTCACCCATCAGACAGAGCCTCAGGGACTTGGCTTCTCAGCCATATGAATGGAGATAATACCACATAAATCTCACAGGCATGATCATCTCCACACACAGGAGGATCTTTGGGAAGCTCATAGCTAGTGTGGTAATAACCTTGAGTTAAGACCTAAGTCTCATGGGAAATCACCACCTCACACCTTCAAAGTGCTTCCGAAGTCACCTTTTACTACACTCCGCAGACTCCAATTTGTTGCTTTGGAATTCATCTCAGTGAGGCCTGGTTGGGTTTCAACACCTAGGCTGAGTATTCCTTCACCTAACACACAGAACACTGCACCAGGCAACACTTACCCACCAAAGGAATCAGTCGTGATAAGCATGGATAAATATTGACTTGAAGTTACTAGACTTACTGATGCTTTAAGGAAAAAATACTCTGTTGCCAGGGACAGAAGTGGGGAAACATGACAAATCTGCTTCAACATCATGTCGTCATAACTTTTACCTTGTTCATCATCTTGGGTTTTTCACTGGTTTAGAATAAAAGCCACACTTATTGCCCTGTATGGTGAACCTTCTTCCACTGTCCCTTTCTAATGCTGTTATCCCACCCAAGTTGCAACCAACCATTACAGAGAAAGTGCAGGTGAAGAGGTTACAAAGACTAAGATTTTGGTGATTGTCAAGTCAAGTTTGTGAAGAATTGTGGTTGCAAAAATAGTTACCTTAGTGGAATATTATCAGGCACATCTGGTAACTACTAGCACCTCCTTTACAGAGAAGCAAAGAGAAGAAAGGCAAGGTTATGGAGATCACAACATAACCAAAACCACAGAGATACTTGCACATGCTGTTTTCTTTTTAAAAGTGAACTTCCGCTACAGTAATTAAAAAGTTTACTTCCTCTGTGGAGGAATAATCCTTCGGAACTCGTTGCCACACAAACCCAAGTTCTCCTCCCACATCTCAATATTGCCAAATTTGCAAGTTCAGAGATGCACAAGTGCTGGCCTGTGGTTTTGGTGATCCTTGGGAAAGCGTGCCTGGGTAGAAACAAGAAAACCAACAAGAACCCTTGAAATTAAGAATGGCAGCAGTTTGACTTCCTCACAGCTGGCAGAAAGCAGGGAAATCTACAGGATTCCAGTTCTGACCAGTCATTAGATTTAATCAGCAGAACTGTTGTTTTGTTTTTGGTTTTGTTTTTTTTTTTTTGGAGAGGCCATTATAGGTCTTTAAAGCTATATCCAATTAAGCAGAGATCACGCATAACATCAAAGAGAATAATCACATGCTAGCAAAGGGCACAGGGAGCAATTATTCATTAACTAGAACATTCTCAGGGCAGAAATTTTGTAAACATTTTGAGAAACTGTATTTCCAAGCCTAACAAAACTTCTGAAAGACACCACAGTGCTATGTCCAAATTCAGCCTATGCCCACTCCAGAGCTGGGAAAGTTCTGTGGCATTTTCAATGACATATTCCCAGGAAAAAAAAAGGTTTTGAAATCTAAGAATGCTCTTAGTCAATGATTTCCTTCACTACTGAACACAGGCAGGGGTCACATCTGAAGTGTACTGGCTCCAAGCTTCTGATTCAGTAATTCACTAAGAAAAGAAAGTAAGATCTAAACAGCAGTTCTGTCACCTTGTTCTCTATGGAATAGCTTGAAAAAGCACCCCCCTGATGCTCTAGCTCTACAACAGCCCCAGTCAGAAGGTTTCTGCTTTTCCCAAGCCACCCCTCAACCATTCAGGTGATAGGCTAATTTTTTTTCAGATAGCATGAAGCCCAAAGGGCTTGGTGCCCATGATCATGTGCAGCACAGGATCTCTGTCCTTCAAAACAAGGTGTGAGTTTATGGGCTATACTGATCACAAAAGGGTCAGCTAAGGACAAATTAATTGATCTCAGCTTAGGATCTGGATGGGAATTTTAAGCAGCTCTCAATCCTACATCAGTAAGTCATTGACAGCCATTGACCTGTTGTTTTCACTGTCAACAGCAAGGCTGGGGAATATGGTCATGGAATAACACAAAGAAGTGACTGGCCACATAGCACTTAACATGGTGGTTTAAATTACTGTTTTCTATCAGCTTTCTGCTCTGGTGTTCCCCAGCACCAAGTGGTATTTTGAGTGGATCAAAGGCAGGAAGTATTTTCTTCTTCTCTACCGAATTTTGTAGTACCAGAGAGGAAAATAAATCCCATCCAAAACAGAGATGCCAGAATTTTCAGAGCTTCACTGCAGCTCTGATCTAGGGGCCTTGTGACAACACTCTTGATAGTGTAAGAAAGCAACAAATGATATGTAGAGAGAAGCAAATGAGTAGCATGAATAGTTTCCATCGTTCTGTCCTCTGCTCTAAGTGCTGCAGCTTTAGTTAGTGTTTTAGACTTGAAGAGTGTGTGGCAGTACATAGCAGGGAAAGAATCAACAGCTGAAGCTCTTCTCAGAGCAGCTGAGGCTGCACCCCAGGCGCAAAGGCAGCTGTCTGAAAAATTATCAGTTAATCTTTTATTCAATTGCCAAACATTAAGAGAGACTGAGATCTACTGGAAAGAGTCCAATGGAGGCTATGAGAATGATGAAGGGACTTGAGCATCTCCCCTATGAAGAAAGACTGAGGGAACTGGGGCTGTTTAAATTTGAGAGAACACTCTGCAGAGTGGGTGTCAAATGGAAGGGGCCAGTTGCTTTTCCAAAGTGCCCAGCAATAGGACAAGGAGCAAAGGGTATAAACTGCAGCATAGAAGGTTCCACCTCAACATGAGGAGGAACTTCTGCTGGAGCCTGGAAGAGGCTGCCCAGAGAGGCTGTAGAGTCTCCTTCTCTGGAGACTTTTCAAGCCCACCTGGATCTGTTCCTGTGTGGGCTGTCCTGGGTGACACTTCTCTGGCAAGGGGGTTGGACTCGATCTCCAGAGGTCCCTTCCAACACCTACCATTCTATCATGTCTCAGTGAAATGTAGAAATGAGGCACAGACAGGTCTAACTCACACCGACAACAGCACAATTCCTACAGATGCATCCATGTCATCCTGGCCCAACTCCAGAAGGACTGAACTCCAGCCACCAAGGGAAAGGCTGGCCTCAGGGAGGGGAGGTCTGGGGGGCAAACAGCTTGCAGTGCTATCTCAGCTGCAGGCAATAGGTGTTGTTTGCTGTAGCTCTGGGTGAGCCCCTCAATGGTTCTGACCCCTCATCTCAAAGGGTGGCCCCTGCCTGCCCACACAACCCTCCAAAGCACCGACACTGCTACATCACTTCCCAGTCTTGCAAGTAGAGCTGTATTGTCTTAACTGGCAGTATGGAGGAACAGTTTAGGCAGGAGGAGATGAAGATGATTGTATAAGCCCTGTGTAAGATCAGTTGTTCCCCTTCAGAACAACACTTGGATTCCTCTGCTCAGCATAGTTTCTAAGGCAGCATTAATATTCTCCTCTCCCTCCACGCAAAGTTTTTGTCCTTGTCTCACAGGTAGTTTCTCCTCATCCATCCCAAGCACTGTGACACCTCACCATCACTTGCCAGATCTCTTTCTCAGACATGAGTTTTTCTCCCAGCTGACGTATTTTGAAAGCCAGCTTCCTCCTCACTCTCCTCCCCGCTCAGTCCTGCCATGCTGCCCTTCAATGGGAGTAGGTGCAATGCAGGAGAAAACTGACTTGAAACATCTCTGTGCAGCAGGTGGAAAGGCAAATGCAGGCTGCAGGGCAGCAGGATGAAGTGGCAACACAGCACTGGAACAGGGCAGTGCATTTTAGGGCTAAATCTCTGAATCCAAGAACTCAGTCTCCTGTACACATTTATCACACTGCTTTGTTCTCTCCCTTCTCCCCAATTCCTCTCGCACAGACAATGCAAACCCAAAAATCTTTTTGCCAATGTTCTGCCAGCAAAGCAGGTAACTCAGAGCATTGCAGCTCATTGGAGTTGTCCTCTGCTGCTCTCACTGATTTTTGCTCAGAGGCTCTGCAATAATCATGTCTCAAGCCACCTCATTCAGGAAGACCATTCCACAGGCAACCTTTTGGTTTTGGTACCCTCACCTGTCCCTTCACCCACAGACCCCTGGACTTCTCAGGAACCTTGGCTTCAATAGCAAAGCAGAACCCAGCCACATAAAGGACCTACCTTTACGGAAACTAAAACATCGCTTAATTCTCCTATAAGTAGTTTTAGGAATGAAAGGAGCTGCTGCTAAGGCACCCAGGCTGCGGACTCCAGCATTTTTGTCTTCAGGCATTGTACAGGCCAGAGCCCCAGTGTCTCTCCAGAGCTTTACTTCACCAGCTGCATCCGGACGAACCACCACGACTGCTCATTGTTACTGCCGAGGAGTTGTAATAGTTTGTCTTCCCCTGGAGCTGGGAGATTTGTGGGCTTCTAGATCTTGAAGTGATTTTTTTTATGTTCTCTTCCCTGCTTCAGTTTTGCTTTGGGGAACAATTTCCTTCTGCCTCTCTATTTCCTTTCCTTCCTTTTATTTCCTGCAGTGAGACAACAGTCAATTATGCAATGTCACGACAAGAGAGTTGCAGCAAAGAGAGATATCTTCCATGCAAACAGAAGTGCCTGCACAGATGGAGGGGGAGCAAGACCTCTTCCTCCCACCTGGAACAGAAGGCTGGGTGGCAGAGACTCTGATTCCACAGGAAAAGGTCAACACTTCACAGTGCATAACAGGAGAGAGCAGAACAATACCAAAAAGGCCGCTGAAGAATCCTCTGGGATAAATTGCTCCTCGCTGGCTCCCTTTTATCTCTGAAACTAAGAAGCAAAACCAACAGCCCCTGTGACCCAAAGGGTCTCTGTCCAGAACAGATTCCTTTCAAAGGATCTTCTATGGACCCAGCTCCCTGCTTGACATTCTCGTGGGTTTCTTGCTTCGTTTTTTTGCCTTTGAACTACTCAGAAGCTCCCATGAGAGATGTGGCAGCAGCACAGCTTTGCCGGCAGGATCCTGGGGAGCTGCTGAGGAATATGGACGTGTCTCCACACAGGGATGCTCTGGTCACTGAGGGATGCTCCGGTCACTGAGGGATGCAGGATGCTCTGCTTGCTGCAGATGCTCTGGTCACTGAGAGATGCTCAGCTCGCTGGGGATGCTCTGCTTGCTGGGGGATGCTCTGCTCCTGGGAGATGCTCTGCTCCTGGGAGATGCTCTGCTCGCTGGCTCTGTCCTGGTCCCACGCCTGGCAATGGCAGCCACGGCTACCGCCTCCTGCACCAGCTCCTCCGCACAGCAGGTGCAGGGAAACGTCGCAGAGGCGGCAGCCGCCGCAGCGCAGGTTGAGCTGCTCCTCCGGGTGACTTTGAGTTGACTCCAGGGCGGCTGGTGTGTGCAGCAGCTCGGAAAGCAAGCAGGCAGTGCCTGGCTCCCGCAGGAGCTGCCAGACCTTACACTGCTACCTCTGCTAAAACGCTCACGCTCCTTCTCCTAGCCTCTTCCCTCCCCCTTTGTTGCAAGCTCTGCAATTAAAGCTCAGGCCTTTTCCCTCCTGTAAAAAAATTGCCTTTTTAATCTAATCAGGAAAGGAATTTCATGAGCAAACAGGCATTACATGGATCATTTACATATATTTTTTTTCCTCCCTCCTTTCAGATTTTTTTTTTTCCACAGTCACCTTATTCTTTTGGTCCGAAAAACAAGCTGTTTCTGAGCACCTTTAGCAGCTTCCCACCTGCACCCCTCCCACCTTCTCTTTCCAAGCACAAGTTAACAAATAACAGTTTAATGATATAGGTTAACCATTTACAGAGCTTCTGGCTCTGGTACCAGGAGTCCTTCCCCACTGCCAGACCAACTTTAAATATTAGTGCCCCACCAAGACTCTGACACATCTGACACGTGCACACGCACCCAGCTTGCTTACAATGCTTAAAAGAAACGAGAAAAACCTACAGCTGGCACCTGACTTGTAATGACACCAGACTTTTGTGGTTTACCATCTAGTACTGAAATTTAGGAAGCTGATTAAAAAAAACCACAACCCAACATGGTGTATTTATTAATGAGATTCCTGGGATAATTTTTCATTGGAAGAAATTACTTGTTTCTGGCTAGTCATCATTCTGTGCCTGCAAGTTTTCTCCACCTTGTTTACAGCTTATGCAATAGATAAGAAGATTTTTAACTTCAGTGGCTAAAGCTTGTAAGGGCAGGCTTTGGACAACTTAAGCCACAAGTGCCCTTTAGAAGGCTCAGACTGTTGCAGCAGCTGCAGCAACATCCACATAGCAAGGGAAAATAAAAAATATAAGTGTTGTCTGGCCACACATAATTACCAAAGAGTTAATAGGGTTTACCGAGACTTATTAAGATAGCTCAGACTATCAAGTAACAAGCAGTTAATAGAATGGGGGACCCTCTTAATAGCGACATATCCCATGATACTGCTTTTGCCTTGTTATCAAGATCAAACCTGTGAACATTACATCCAAAATTACAGCCCATCTAGTTACATGTTTTCCAAACACAACCCCAAGTCCCTGTATTTTCCCAAGAAATCCAATGGGAAAACCAAAAGGAACATGCTTAGAAGCATTTTAACTACAGATGAATTTAAAAGGTAATTCACGGGTTGCAGGAGGCTCTTTTGTATGCAAATAAGCATGTGAAAGCTTCAGCTAGGTGTTTCACCCGCTAATGGGCAGTAAGTAATCCTACAATGGTGGTGTCATGGGAAGGTTTGTGCTGGCTGGCAGGATTCCCATCTGTAACCCAAAAATAGCTCTTGACCTATAAAACAAAGGAGGAGCTGATGAAAAAAGCAGAGGGTCAGGACTTGGGAGATTTGGGTTCTATTTGTAGCTCTCTGCATGGACTTGGGCTAGAAAGGGAGTTTTACCTCATCTCAGCTCCCCACCTATAAAACGTAGACACTTCACCCCTTGCAGAAGAATTACTGCATGTCTCATCTCATTCTTTGCCACAGAAAGATACTGTGGTGTTGGAAGTAGAATGCATAAAAAAAATATAAAGATATTCTTAGAAAAAGACAGTTTTGTTAACACTCACTAATTTATTATTATCCCAGTAGTTTATGCTGCTCCTGGACTGGAGTAAGAGAAAACTGAGTAGCTAAGCAGGAGACCTGCTGTACACAGAGTAGTCTTTCTGATTGATAAACAAGCAGATTTCTTATCTAGCCTAACTGCACAAGCCTGTGCTCCTCCCATCCCCCACCAAGCCAACTCAATACAGCCTGTGGAGATGACACCTTTTAAGACAAACCTTTCACCTTATGGGTTTGTTTCAGTTTGGATTTTTTCAGCATCCTCCTGTAAGACCTCCATGGCCAGATCCAGCTTATTAACGTGTAGGGTCAGATCCCACTGCGATGCCTGGTAAGCACCACCTTTCCAAGGCACATTTCCACAGCAAGAGTCAAAGAAAAGACAGTCATTTTATGAAGAGGTGCCAGGCAGGCCACAGCTGACCAAGTCCCACAGTGCAACCCACCAGCAAGGCTATGATACAGGACGGGCAATTCTGCCTGATTCATTTGTCCAGCAGCCCAAATGAAAGACCAAAAAGTATTTGATGGAATACAGGTGCTCTTTCACAGGGGAGAAATATTTCTGACCTTGAACTTTGAGATTTGAGAGCTCCAAGAAACAGACTAGCATAATTATGTTTTCTGCAAGTGTATCAACTGTACTTGTATTACAATAGTACAGACACTGTCACCACAGTAAGAGTGATGAAAATTATGATGGTCTTTTGAGCCTGTTCATCATGAATCACAGAATGGTAGGGTTGGAAGGGACCTCTGGAGATCATCTGAGTCCAACCCCCCTGTCAGAGCAGGGTCACCCAAGGCAGCCCACACAGGAACAGATCCATCTGAGTTTGGAAAGTCTCCAGAGAAGGAGACTCCACAGCCTCCCTGGGCAGCCTGTTCCAGGCTCCAGCACCCTCACAGCAAAGTTTTTCCTCATGTTGAGGTGGAACTTCCTGTGTTACAGCTCAAGGAACCCTTTCTTCCTTGCCCTATCACAGGGCACCACTGAAAAAAGACTGGCCTCATCTACTTGACACCCATTCTTCAGATATTTATAGACATTCATAAGATGCCCTCTCAGGCTTCTCCAGACTAAACAGCCCCAGGTCTATCAGCCTTTCTTCACAAGAGACATGTTTCAGTCACTTCATCATCTTTGTATCTCTGTGAGAGCTTTTTAAAAAGACAACTAGATATCTGACAGTAAATTTTAATCCAGTACTACAGAAGTTACTTAGTATGAAAGAAATAAAAAGAAAAAAAGTCTCTCTTCTGTACTGCTAGAGCTAGTATTCTGAGGCTTATTGGGAGCACAGTTTCATATTATACTATTACTGGTCTTAGCTGTCACTTTCAGGAGAATCACTGACAGCTTCCTGTAACAGGCATTTATGAAACGCATAGATGGTCTTTTAGCTGATGACCAAAGAAATTACCCTGCTCATCCCTGTGAGAAAGCTGATTTCGTAGAAGACCAGTCTTCTCGAAAATCTTCTCCTTGCCTTGGTAATCATAGAAAGTCAGGGGTTGGAAGGGACCTCTGTAGATCATTGAGTCCAACCCCACCTGTCAGATCAGGGTCACCCAGGGCAGCCCACACAGGAACAGATCCAGGTGGGTTTGGAAAGTCTCCAGAGAAGGAGACTCCAAAACCTCTCTGGACAGCCTCTTCCAATCGCCAGCACCCTCACAGTAAAGAAGTTCCCTCTCACGTTGAGGTGGAACCTTCTAAGCTCCAGTTGATACCCCTTGTTCCTTTGCCTATTGCTGGGCACTACAGAAAAGCGACTGGCCCCTTCCATTTGGCACCCACTCTTCAGATATTTATAGACATTAATAAGATCTCCTCTCAGTCTTCTCCAGGCTAAACAGCCCCACTCTAAGTGCTATTCTTGTGAAGGGAAGCGGTCCCAGACAGTTTAAAGCCTTTTAAATAAACCCTCTGCCTGGGAACATACCAACTCTGCAAGTGAAAACAAAGGGTTTAGCTGACTTTCTTTGGAAGATCTAGACCATTCTCCTTCACTTCAAAACTCTGTCTGTGAACAAGAGACAACAGAAGAACTCTTACGTGTCTTTGTGTATCTGGGAGCCTTGCATGTTCCCTCACTGACTCACCTCCTCCAAATGGTGCCCAGATAACCCTGCGAATGGATTTCACCCAATCTTCCATGTCATTCTGCGTGCTCGCCATAAGGAGGTAGGTCTCATGATTAGCTGTCATCCGCTCTCGGTCTCCTCCTACAAGAGAAGATAATTGCACTTAGAAACCCTTTTTGCTTTCCTGACCCAGGTTCCTGCCAGATTGAGTGCTCCATAGCAAGCAGGAACAGCAGCTCCATAGGAAGCAGCCAGAGATATCGTCGGCATTTATCGTCAGATGCGGCAGACAAAGAAGGTCCTCTAAGTACGTTCCCCATCAGACAGCGAGAAGCTGTCATGCTTCCAAAAGGAAATGAGAGGATAAATGTCACCAGTAAACAAAAAACAGCCCCCATGCTGTTCCAAGAACCATGGGGGCCTGCACTATTCTGTAACTTAATAGAGGCACTGGAAATATTGCAGCAGTTATTTGAGGTTGGACTGGATGATCTTGAAAGTCTTTTCCTACCTGAGCAATCCTGTGATTCTGTACCACAGCAGAGAGAATAAAGGCAGAGAGAGAGAAGCATTCTTTGGACAAGTGGAGATTATTCCCTTTTTATTTTCAGGTGTCACAATGTGACACATTCACGGCAAAGCAGCTGAGAACACCCAAGTGTTGCTGTGAATCTCAAAGGAGAAGGCACCTGATGTGAGTAGCTCAGGGTACATCCCACTGCCTTGGACAGGTCTGATGAGAATTAGGTTAAGAAGAAATTGCTGTATTTTCCTTTTTAATAAAGGACAGGCTGACACTAAGGTGTCACAACTTGGCTTGCCACAGTTGCAGGTGCAGCACTTTTGGTGCTGCTTCACATCTCCATCCTAATTGCTACTGGATTCAAACCATCTCTGCAGCACTGCAGAAGGAGAAAACCCTTCCAGAAAGACAGCACCAGATATTTTGAAGTCCTTTCAGTGAGCCAAGGGCATGCACATACAGTTCACATACATGTTTCTATGAGTTCTGTGTTACCTCTTTTCAGCTTCTTCCATCCCTAAGGTCTTGATTGTAGTCGTTTCTATACTAGGTTGGTGCTGGTCTGGATTCAAGCTGCACCAGGGGAGGTTTACACTGGACATTTTTTCAGCTAAAGAGTAGCCAGACACTGGAACAGGCTGCCCAGAGAGGGTGTTGAGTCACCATCCCTGGAGTAGTTTAAGGGTTGTTTGCATGTGGTGTTGGGGACATGGTTTAAGGGTGAACTTTGTAGAGTAGGGTTGATGGTTGGACTTTATGATGCCAAGGGTCTTTCCCAACCTGAATGTCTCTATGATCCTAAAGTAAGTACTTGTGCTCAATTCAGCAGGAATACTGCTCCTGGAGGTCTTCTGAAGAGTGCCATGCCCAATGCTGGGCAATGAAACATTTAGGTTTCTAAAGAGAAATTCCACAAGGGCTAGAAAATCCAACCATTACTTCCTGGAACACCCCTTCTGAATTATGATCTCCAGAGGTCCCTTCCAACCCCTAACATACTATGATTCTGTATAGTCCACGCTGTACAGAATTAGGACACAGAAATGTAAAAGTTACTTTAGTGAAACTTGGTGAACACAAAAGCCACACAGTCCCAGACACAGGCAGATTCTTATTCATAAGGTTTCCATCATTGTTAAAATTTAAAATTAAAATTAAAATTAAAATTTGCTTAAAGAGAAATTCTGATTTTCTACAGTCAGAATACAGCCATTGTTAGGTCATGCATTTCTGCCTGTGTTTTGTCCTGCTCTGGCAGGGGGTTGGACTCTATGATCTTTGGAGGTCGTTTCCAAACTCTGTGGTATGTTCCCCCAAAAATTAATCCAAAGAAGTAACCTAACAACTTGAAATACAATATATAGTTTAAAAGACTGCAGAGGACAAAGACACAGTTAAATGTAGGCATGAACCTATTTGAAGTGTGAACACGAGAAACACCATCAGGATCTAAACTTCATTGCATATTTTTTTGCAAACTTTTAATCAACTAGCATACAGATTGGTACAAAACATGGGGTTTAATTCTGTGCTATGTGCTGTCATTTTTTCCTTTCAAGAAACAGAGGATGCGGGTTTGAAGAATGGGAAGGATGAGCATCCCCACAATGGCAACACTCCTCATCAATCCTGCCCAGCAGAAAGCACAAGTCACACCCTGGAAATTCCCAACCCTCTACTTTGTCTCTACTTTGACATACCCATCCTGACCAGAATGAGGAGAGACTGCTCTCTCTCCAGCACAAAGGTCAGATATAATAATGCCTACTTAAACTTGTGTATCTTACATAGCATCTAGTGTTCTCATTCTGAAAAGGCCCTAGAATAAAGTCACAAACAGAAAACTCCAATATATTGTCACAGTTATTAAGTATAAATAGAAATAAAGTATAGGGGAAAAGCCTGCAACACCATTTTTGGTGGCTAATAGAAATGGAAAAAAAACCCCAAATTATTTATACTATCATATTGTCCTGTGGCATCACTTTTTTTTTTTTTTTTTTTTTTTAAATGGACCGGTATCCTGTAAGGTGTCATCCAACAAGGTGTGTTCACACAAAATACCTATCAGATCCATGAATAAAACAAGAGGAGACCTGATTTTCTCTCTAAAGAGACAACAGAAAAGATGACAGCCATAGCCAAGTTGTCTGTCATGTAACTCCATATTCTTTTAATAGTCTGTATCTTGAAATTCAGCACATTGCATGAGATTTATTCAGTGGTCATGTAATGGCAAATTAGATGGTGTTCTCTAGATATACTGGATTAATCCTAGAAATGTAAACAGTTCATTTAAAGTGTGGGTTTCAGAGCAGCACTCTACAGGACTAATTCAGGTAAACAACCACTCAGCCAACACACAATCTCTGTTTATGAAAAATTAATGTTTGTTTATATTGCCTTTGGGAAGGAGAAAGCACAGCTTTCCTCACAAAGGAAGCATCACCATTTTGGAACAATTCTGGATCTGATGATGGTAGAATTTAGAATGATGGTAGAATTTAGAATTCCAGGCAGCAGACCCAGGACCACAAGCAGGATTGCTACCCTGGACTTCAGAAAGGCTAATCTTGGCCTTCTCAGGAAA
>JANHGL010011708.1:5228-19215 GCA_024611195.1 Ceyx melanurus | reverse complement strand
GACTTGGTCTAGGTGATCTTGCTCTGGCAGGGGGGTTGGACTAGATGATCTTCTAGGTCCCTTCCAACCCCTAACATCTGTGAATCTGTGAATTAACAGAAAGCATCTGTTATAGGTCTACTGGACAGCTCTGACACTAAACCTTGACAAACACCGCAGCAGACATGGAAAAGGGGAAGATAATTTTGAACAAGCCGATATATCTAATGATTTTATCAACAGTCACAAAGAACCGTCTACAGATAGCAACTACAGTTAAATGCTATCGCCATGTCTGAAAACAAATCAGAATCAGTTACTAAAACAAGAATCAATCAATATAACCTATTTGCCATTGTGAACCTTAAATATCTTGCAAGATAATTGTCTACTCAGACTATTATCTGCAACACGCTGTATATATCAAAGCTACTGGCTTTATCTATAACCTAAGTGAGGGCAACCCATAAGAGGTTCTCAACCTGCATGTAGGATAGCTGTAGTATTTAACATCAAAATAAATCACACTGGCTTGGTACAGAGACAAAAAGAGATGCGAGCTAACCATCATGTCATGAATTCCATTGTATGTCAACTTTCAGGAATGGAAACTTTGGAACCTCCTGCAGTGACCAGCTTCAGGGCAGGTAAGAGTGCACTGGGGAAGGGATCTGTGGCAAAAATGGCTGACAAAAAGCTCTTTTGGAGGCTTTTTTTTAAAGCCAGGCAAAGCCCTTTGCCTGTGCTGGGGGCTGCCACTCTGTGGGTGAACTGCTGAGAGAGCCTGGGTGGAGCTGGCACCACCTACTATTGATCATTCCACTGGGCTATAAGAAGCCTCAGGGAGAGCAGCAACAAGTTCCTGTCCATAGAGCCCAGGGTGAGCACCTAAGGATTGTGCATGTGTCTCTGTGGGGGCTGCAAGTGCCTACAGTATGAACAGCAGGGCACTGAGCCTCTGCCAGCATACAAGGTAAGTTCAAACCCTCTAAGTGGTCAGCAGCACTCATCTCAACTGCCCCTTGAGTTGCAAGGTGTCAGTTGCTGTAGAGGTCCAGCCATGGTTGCTACCAGACTGAAGGCTGCTGCTAGAAAAGCTGTGAGCACCCAGAGGCCCCACACAAACATGTTGGCATTCAGGCCTCTGGCTGCAGAGAATGCCAGAGCCTGGCACTTGCAATGGTGGATAGTGGAAACAACATCTGGGTCAGATGTGATCAGGTAAGTTATCTGTTCAGCCAGGTGGCTGATCTGCTAGGCCAAGTGGCTCAGCTGAAGAATGAAGTGAGGTTGAGGAGTATCAGAGAGTGTGAAGAGGGAGACTGATAGGTGGTGGACCTACTCCCTGAGCAAAAAGAAACAGGTTGAGGCCCCACATAAAATCATAGTATCTCCTCCCCTCCTGTCAAGCAGTAGGGGGTACCTCAGAGAAGGGGGAAAAATTGAAACAGGTCCCTGCTCTGGGAAGCAGGCAAATTCCCTCCCAGCCTCCCCCACCTCCCAAGTTACCTTTGCAGAAGAGGTATGAAGCTGTAGGACAGGAGGATGGTTCACCTGGGCCAGAAATGCCAGAAAGATCAAGACATCATAGACCCACCATCACAACTGGCTCCAAAAGGAAAAGCAGACGGGTCATTGTGACTCTGCTGAAGAGCCAATATGCCATCCTGACCCACTTCAAAGGGAAGTCTGCTGCCTCCCTGGAGCATGGGTTAGGGACATGCTGGACAAACTTCCTACCCTAGTAAAGCCCCCTTTTAGTATTTCAGGTGGGTAGCAATGAAGTGGGTAGAAGGAGCCCAAAATCAATTAAAAAATATTTTTACAGCCTTGGAACAGCTGCTTCAGGGATCAGGAACATAAGTTGTGTTCTCATCTACCCTTCAGTGGCAATTGTGAATAAGGAAACCAGCAGGAAAATACAACAGGTCAACTCAGCTCTGGGAGTGGTGGTACCAGCAGGGCTTGGTGTTTTTTGATCATGGGCTGCTATACAAGACACCAGACCCACTGGTGGCAGAAGAGATGCATTTATCTCAGAGGGGGAAAAGGATTTCGGGGCAGGAGTTATCAGGGATCATTGACAGGGGTTTAAACTGGATATGAAGGGGAAAGGGGAAATAACTGGGCCTGTTAAAATAAGCCCAAGGGAACCATGCCAGGGCTTGAAGGAGGGTGGACTGGTGAGGACTTTTGCTCTACCATTTCCTATGAGAGAAGGGAGAGATGTTTAGACATCATGGAAGCACCTGAGAAGAGTCTGGTAGAAAATGGGGCCCACACTCACAAGAGGGTATTGGAATCATTAGCTTATCTGAAGTGCATCTATACCAGTGCATGCACCATGAGCAACAAATAGGGGAAGCTTGAAGCTATGATGCACCAGGAAAGCTATGACAGTGGTTATAACACAAATGTGGTGGGATGCCTCGCATGACTGGAGTACCACAATCGATAGCTACTAGCTCTTCAGGAGGGATAGACAGGGAAGAAGAGGCAGTGGAGGGGCACTGTATGTTAAGGAATGCTATGAGAGTTCAGAAATCAAGCATAGTGATGACAGGGTTGAGAGTGTTTGGATTAGGTTAAGGGCAAATAAAGCAGATAGAGCTCTGGAAGTCTGCTATAGACCTCCCAACCAAAGCAGTGAGGTGGATGAAGCTTTCTATAAGCAATTCAGAGAAATCTTAAAGTCACTTACCATTGTTCTTGTGGGGGACTTTAACTTCCCAGGTATCTGGCTGGGAATACAACACAGCAGAGAGGGAACAATCCAAGAGGTTCCTGGAATGTGTGGAAGATAACTTCCTCACAGCTAGTAAGTGACCATACCAGAGAAGGTGCCCTCCCAGACCTGCTTCTTGTGAACAGGGAAGAACTTGTGGGGGATGTAAGGGTTGGAGGCCATCTAGGGAACAATGATCATGTGATGATTGAGGTCTCAACCTTTGGAGAAACAAAAAAAGGAGTTTATAAAACTGCCATCTTAGAATTCCAGAGGGCAAATTTTGACCTGTTCAGGAGACTGATTGACAAAGCCCCTTGGGAAGCTGCCCTGAAGGATATAGGAGCCCGGGAAAGCTGGACATACTTCAAGAGGGAAGTCTTAAAGGCACAAAACAGGCTGTCCCTGTGTGCCAAAAAACAGGCAGGTGGAGAAGGAAACCAGCCTGGTTCAATAGGGACCTTTGAATGGACCTCAAGAATAAAAGGAGAGTCTATGACCTTTGGAAAAGGGGGCAGGTCTCTCATGAAGACTATAAAGGTGAAGCTATGTAGGAAGAAAATTAGGAGAGCCGAAGCACAGAGAGCTCAACCTAGCTAAAACTGTTAAGGCTAATAAAAAAATGTTTCTATAAGTTCATTAACAAAAGGAGAATTTATTGAATGCAGGGAGAAACACAGTAACAAAGGAGGAGGAAAAGGCCGAGGTGCTCAACACCTATATTGCCTCAGTCTTTAGCAGTGGAACCAGCTGTTCCCTGGAGATCCAGCCTCAGGAGCCAGAGAGGGGAAGCACAGAGATCATAGAATTTAAAGATGAAGCTGTCAGGGACCTGCTACACCACTTGGATGCACACAAGTCTATGGGACCAGATGGGTTACACCCAAGGGTGCTGAGAGTTGACAGATGTGCTTGCCAAGCCACTTTCCATTATTTACCTATAGTCCTGGCTAACTGGGGAGGGTAGTAAATATAACACCCATCTACAAGAAAGGCAGAAAGGAGGAACTGGGAAACTATAAACATGTCAGTCTGACCTTGGTACCAGGGAAAATCATGCAGCAGATCATCTTGAGGGCCATTTCAGTCATATAGAGGACAACCAGGGGATCAGCATAGGTTTATGAAAGGCAGGTCCTGTCTGACAAACCTGATCTCCTTCTATAACAAGATGGCCTGACTACTGGACAAGTGAAAGGCTGTAAACCAGTACCAACATGCTCTGTGGAGCCTGATTTCTTTTTCCTTTTGAACAGAGGGTTTCCTCGACAGGGGGGGATCCAGAGAGACTGAGAAGAGCAGCAGAGTCTACAACTCTCACGGATGTGCTCATGAGAGTGATGCAGGGGGGGCATTGCTGGGAAGCTGCAGGAGATTTAAACATGGTGAAACCGGAAGCACAGCCCTATCACAGTCAGGGAGGCAGCTATAGCCATCTGGCAAAGCACTGCCAGCAGCACATGCGTGGGGGCTGGGCTGCAGAGTACAGCAGCCTGACACAGTGACAGTTGTCAGACAGGTCTGTACAATAAGAGAAATTGAATTAAAATGTAAACAAAATATATAGAATATACTGAACACATGCCACAATTCAGTTACAAAACTAAAGCAGGAAAGTTGACCTAAGAAATAAGTTACCACAAAATATAGCATGTTAGACATCTAAATTACAAGAAACTAGACCAGTTACAGCTGTCCTTCCTTTAAATGCTAAGATATGATCAATTAACAGACCTGATTTGTTCTGAATGAGAATCCAGACTACCTCAACCCAGGAAAACAAAAGAGAAAACAAGCCTGTTAAGCTTCATTTTTGTCAACTTCAGAACCTTCTAGAATCAGATGCTTAAATCCCAATATCAAAAAGTATACTTTTAGTCCACAGACTTAAGACAATTGACTAGACCTATGCAATTAGAACTTTCAGGCTTACAGAAGAGAATGAGCTTTTGTAGTACTGAAGAGAGAGCAGAAAAACAACCAACTAAACACACACCCATCACATGCAAACAACACCCCCCCACATAGCCGCTGCAAAACACACACCCCCAAGCCCACCAACAACTTAAGCGTTCTCATTAAGCAATTAATGCTGTATTGTAGCCACAGAACTGTTTTGGTATAGATCTACCAATTACTCAATTCAAAAACCTTTAGCAGTCTCTGTTAGCATTTTAAATCAAGTATTCCCCTCTCCCCCACTCTTATCTTTCTGTAGAATAGAATTTAAGAAATCTGTTCTTCAAATGCAACAAACCATTTTGATTGCCATGAGCCAAGAACTGTACTGCTATATTTTATACAGAAAGCAACACTGACTTCAAAATTGAACATCTTGCACCCATATACAATTTAACTGTCTTTTTACAATTGAAGGTTTGATAATCAATGTAGCACTTGAGCATTTGGACTAAAATTGAATATGTCTGAAAATTATATTCTGGCACTAGCATCCATAATTAACAGATCCTCAAGATCTTCCCCACATAGGGTTATGCCTACTTAAGAAGTAAATACCTTCTGTTAAGTCAGTTATATACAGTGTCACTCCGCAAACATACCTGTCTCAGTCTCCGTTTTCAGTGATACTTTTTCTTCTCTTGAAATGCTCATTTCTGTCATTTGCTGCATTACAGGCAAAGAGGCACCAGGCACATTTCTGTTTACGTACAGTGAAATGAGGAATTACTTTTGTCTTCTTAAAAAGAACTTAAATGTTACTGATACATGTTCCTGACCTGTATCTCTACTCTATTTCCCAGAAGAAACTAGGTAATCTGTAGCTATTGTTTCCCCAAATAAGTCAGACACATCCTTGTAAATTCAGCAGTCCAACACCAAACACTAATTAGTTCTAATTTATAAAGATTAATAAAGCACTGACAGGTGCACTGTCCTTTTTTCTTCTGCAGAAACTTACCATAATAGGACAAGGTTACTGCAGTGTTACTATAACTTGCTATACACTCAGTTAATTCAAACCTCAAAATAATACCTCCATCTGATGAAGGGTCTAGAGAAAGTCTTATGATGAATAGCTGAGGGAACTGGGGTTTTTTAGTCTGGAGAAAAGGAGGCTTATCACTTCCTACAGCCACCCAAAAGGAGGACATAGCAGGGTGGGTGCCAGTCTTTTGCCAAGTAAAAAGCAATAGGACAAGAGGAAATTGCCTCTGATAGCACCAGGGGAAGGTTAGACTGGACATTAGGACAAATTTCTTCATTGAAAGGGTAGTCAAGCATTGGAACAGGCTGCCCAGGGAAGTGGTGGAGTCACCATCTCCGGAGGCATTTCACAGAATTGTTGGAATTGGAAGGGATCTCTTGAGATCATCTAGTTCAACCCACCCACCAAAGCAGGTTTGCCAAGAGCACGTTACACAGCATTGCATCCAGGCAGGTTTTGAATATCTCCAGAGAAGGAAACTCCACAGCCTCCCTGGGAAGCCTCTTCCAGTGCTTCATCACCCTTACAGTAAAGCAGCTCCTCCTCATATTTAAATGTAGCATCCTGTGTTCCAGTTTGTGCTGTTGCCCTTTGTATTGTCACTGGGCACCACTGAAAAGAGCCTGGCTCCATCCTCCTTGCACCCACCCTTTAGATAGACATTGATAAGGTCTCCTTTAAGTCTTATCTTCTCCAGGCTAAATAGCCCCAGCTCTCTCAACCTTTCCTCGTAAGAGAGATGCTCCAGTGCTCCAATCATCATCATTGTGCTCCGGTGGACTCTCTCCAGTAATTCCCTGCCTCTCTTGAACTGGGGAGCCCAGAACTGAACAGAGTATTCCAGATGTGGCCTCACCAAGGTAGAATAGAGAGGGAGAATTATCTCCCTTGGCCCGCTCACCACACTCTTCTTAATGCACCCCAGGATACCATTGACATTATTGGGCACAAGGGCACATTGTTGGCTCATGGTTAATTTATTGTCTACCAGGTCTCCAAGATTCTTCTCTTTAGGGACATGGTTTAGTAGTGGGCTAAGAAGTGTTAAGTTTCCAGCTAGACTCAATGATCTTAAGTGTCTTTTCCAACCTATTCTAATATTCTATAATCTTACCCTGATTTTTCAGATGTGCTACTAGCAGTATCTTCACAGTTGTTTAAGCTAGTGTCTGCTCTCTGGACAGATGCCAAGTCTGACGTAGGACTGTTTGAACCAATAGCTGTCCCTATAGAAGAAGAATTTGAGAAGTTATTTATAAGCAAAGAACACAAGCTAATCAAGCAGTTTTTCATACAGTTATGAACAGTTTCAAATCATTCGTCATTCTACTGAATCTTCTTAAAAGTAGACTATATTGTTAATGAGCAAAATGCATGGATTATAGAAAAACACATATCAGAGAGTAACTAGAAATGGAAATTAAGGCTCAACACCAAGTGGGCCAGAATATATTACACAAAAATACATTTTTATTTTTACTGTGTTCTAAAGTATTATCCCTTTTAATATTCATTTTTAGTATACAGCTATGGTAATATGTCCTGAAATACATTCTCTGATTCTTATCACCTGTACATTTTTCAAGACCAAAAAAACAAAACAAAAAGACAACTCAAACCTTTACCCATTGGGCTGATTCTACCATTACTCTGCTGACGCTGAAGATGTTCTTTGTAGCAAACAGAACACATTCCGTTTGTCCTAGGATTTCCATAAAATCCACATCCTGTACTACACAGCATGGGCCCTGGGGTCTGGTTTGTCTCCTGAGCCATTTCCAAGCTGTAAATAGAACCAAAAACTACATTAGGAATTGTTATTTCACCAAATCAGTGACAGGGTTATATAATTAAAGTAGGCCTGCTTAACTTGCCCACAAAAAGCAATAACAGCATTTTTGAAGACGCCTATATGTCAATATATAATTTAATACTTCAACTGTATAAGTAACATTGTTATAAACCTCTAAAAGAGGTAAAAAGCATTACAGTAGTGTAGTGGGTTGACAATGGCTGGACAATAGGTGCCCACCAAGCCACTCTATCACTCTCCCTCCTCAACTGGATGGTGGAAAAAAAATGCAATGAAAGGCTCTTGGGTCAAGATAAGGACAGGGAGATCATTCACCAATTACCACCATGGGCAAAACAGACTCTACTCAGGAAATTAAATTTATTGCCAATCAAATCACAGTAGGATAAGGAGTAATAAAAAGAGAATCTTAAAACAAAACAAACAAACAAATCCCCAATCACCACCAACCAACCGACCTCCCGACCTCCCACCCGCCCGACCTTCCGACCGACCGCCCGCCCTCCCAACTCACCTCCCGACCTCCCGACCTCCCTCCCTCCCATCCGACTCCGGCTGGGTAATTAGGTGTGTTTGCTCCCGCGTGCAGACAGACATTTAATACGGCTTTAATCACCTGCTCTGGCGGCTCCCACCCACCGCCCCGCGCCCGCTGCCGCTGCCCAGAAACCGCGGCTGGAGTAATTACAGGCTGCAGATGCCCGCTGCTAACGCCCGGTGCTAACGCCTTGTGCAAATACCCGGGGCAGGTGCCTGCTGTGAGCGCAACACCCTGAGCAGATGCCTGGTGTAAATAGCCCGTGCCAGTTCCTGGAGCAGATGCCCCTTGAAATGCCCTGTGCTGATGTATGGTGCAAAAACCCCCGTGGAGATGCCCGGTGCAAATGCCTTGTGAACGTCTGTAGTGACAATGCCCTGTGTCGATGACCCATACAAACAGCCAGTGCAAATCCCTGGTGCAAACACCTCGTGCAAGGGTCTGGCGAACCTATATGGTGCAAATGCCCAATGCAAACGCCCTGTGCCAGTCCCTGGTGAGCATACCTGGCGCAAATGCCCCATGCACTTGTGCAGCGTGGACATCCCGTGCAAATGCCCGGTGCAAGCGCCTCATGCTGATGCCTGGTGCAGATGCCCAGTGCAAATACCTGGTGAACATACATGGTAGAATTGCCTGGTGCCAACGCCCGGTGCAACCACCTGGTGAACATCTTGCCAATGCCTGGTGTGGATGCCCAGCGCAGACACCCCATGCCAATTCCCCCTGTGCCCACGCCTGGTGAACATCCACCAGGCTGGGACTAGGCCCGTGAGGGGGACATCGTGGCGCTGGCCCCTGGCACCGCCTGGCAGAGCCCGGAGCAGTCGTCCCGGCGGCTCCTCGCAGGTGTAAGCACAGACTCTGCGGCGTTGGAGCTTCTGTGCGGCGGGTGCGTGCCAGCACACTGCTGTGCCTTGCGAAGGTAGCAGCCATCTGCACTGTGATAAAAAGCCCCGAGGATGATAAATAGACAAGTAGCACTTTTATTGGATTGCCGTTTCGAAGCAGCCACTTTGGGTTTTGGCACTGCGCTAACGACAGACTCGCCGCACGCTGAGCCCCGGCGCCCCGGCCTGGGGAAAGCCGGGGGGGTGCCCGACGGCAAAGCCAGCACCCGGCCGGGCACCTCGGCTGCATCCCAGAGCTCTCCCGGTTAAGGGCATCTCTGGATCCAGCCGGAGCAGGCTGGAAGCTGAAGTGATTCGGGGCGCGGCGCGCGGTTGGGCACCGCCACTGGCACCGCGGGGCAGGTGGGGGCGAGCGGGTCAGGCCAGCTGGCACGGCACGGGGCCGGCGCGCGTGGTGGTGGCACAGCTGCCGCGCTGGCCTCGCCGTCACCTGCGCCAAGCAGCTTGTTTGTCAATACCGGAGCAGAGAAAATTGCAGCCCAAATGCCTCTCGGCTCTGCTTTGTGTCGCCTTAATGCATCCAACCCCCGGAGGTGCCGGCTGGGATGCGGCACAAAGGCTGCCGGGAGGGGAGGAAGGGACAAGGAGGGGGGTTGCCGAAGCTCTGCGGGGGGTTTTGCTCCCCGTGCCCCCCCCCCCCCCCCCGGCCCGGGGAAAAGGGGGGGGGAGGGGGTCCACCCCCCCCCCCGCCCACCCCGAACACCAGGCGGCTGGGCGGGTCCCGCGGGGCGTGAGAGGTCCGCCCCGGGGGGGTGGGGTGGGGAGTGCGGGCGGGGGGTTTGGCCCCCCGCGCCCCCCCCCCCCCCCCATGCCTGGGGCAAAGGGGCAGAGAAGGGCTCTGACCCCCACAGCTGCCACCGTCAAGCTCATGTGGCTTGGCTGTGCCCAGCGTGCTGGCAATGTCAGCCCAGAGGGGTTGGTGCCAGAGGGTTGTGCGTTCTGGGGACAGCTTTGGGTTCAATGACATTGCCTGATGGGTGCCCCAAAACTCCTGCAGCGCTGCTGGCATTGGGGGGGTTGCATGGAAAGGATGCTGATGCCCCACATGTGTTCACTGGTTTGTGTGGGGAGTTGTGGTTGTGAGTGTCCCTGTGCCTGTCCGTGTCCCACTGGTGGCACCTTGTGCATGGCACAGGGCACGGTTCAGGGGTACTGTGGAACAGGGCAGGTTGGGGCCAGCATTTCAAGGGTGCTGTGGTACAGGACAGGACAGGGACACCCTTTCAAGGAGCAGCCCCCATGGCAGAGCGCGACAAGGAGAGGCTGGGTTGGCAGTGCAGGGACTCGGGGTGTCTCCCCCCAACCCTGCCAGCCCCCCCATCTATGGGGCAGGGGCCACATGCAGCTGCCTTCCCCGGGCGTGCATCCCAGGAATTCATGATGGCGGGGTCAGAGGGAGGGGGGATGCCCGGCTGCCTCCCCTGCCCTCTGACCCTCCGGGATGATACAAACCCTCCTCTGTTTCTCCTCAGCCCGCCGGCGGGGTCAGGATGGCGACGGCTGGCGCTGGCTCCCTTGCCGCGATAAAACAGCTCGTCCGTCACCACACAAAGGATCCATCAGGCCGCTGGCACAGCCCCCGGTGCGGGGGGGCATATGGTCAAGGGGTGTGTGGGTGGGTGCTGGGGTGACCCCGGTGTGGCTGTGCTGGAGCACCCTGGGCTTCAGACGGGCATCGCAACGTTGCAGGGTCTTGGCAGGGGGGTCGTGGGCAGGGTTGGGGCCAGGATCCAGGTGTCCCGGTTGATACCCCCCGACCCGAGCCAACCCCTGCTGTGCCACAGGGTGATACAGCCGAGTGGTTTGGCTCCCTGCCGGCCAAAAACACATGGGGAGGCACTGGCACGGGGTGCCCTGCACCCTCCCCAGCTTCCTGCAGGGTGAATCGCTCACCTCCTTCCTCCCCCTTCCCGCTTTCCTCTTGACTTCAGGGTCTTTTCACCCAGCTCTGAGATAATTTCTGCTCACAGGCCAGACCCCCACAGGCAGGGGGCTGCATCCTCCTGTCCCAACACCCCCTGGTTGGGTGCAGACCACCCTTCCACCCACCCATCCCCAGCTCCGACACGGCGGCTACAAGAGAAATCAAAAAGCATCTCCAATTAGAAGCAGCGGTGCTGGCAACTGGCGGCAAGGCACTTGAACTGTCACTGCGCAGCCTTAATTAGCAGCACCAGGGCAGGGGTCAGCAGCAACTCAGCAGCCTTGACAAGGCTGCTATCAAGTGCAAGGAGGGAGGAGGAGGGAAAGGGAGGGAAAAGCAAAGCTCCCCGAACTCCGGACCAACCCCGGGTGACGGTGAGGGGGAGGACGAACCCGTCGGAGCTTCGGTTAAAAGGGGAGTAAAATGGGTGCTGTCTCCCACTGGTGTAGCCAGTCCCAGATCCCACCAGTGGCCTGAGTGCTGGGATGGGGAGGGGGCTTTGGGACACCCCCACCCCCCCCCACCCCTTGCTGCCATGCTGGAGATGAAGAGCTGGTCGTCTTTGCTGCAGAGCCTCAGTAAGTGATGGGGGCTGTGAGGCTGTTGGGGGGACACCCCCGCTGGGGTCCCCAGCAGCTGCCCCTTCCCCCTTCAAGGAGAAGCGGGTGGGTGGCATGGCTGGGAGGGTGAGGGTCCTCCACTCGCCCCCCCGACCCCCAGGCCCCCGCGTGCCGCCCAGTCCCCTCCCCGGCGTCACCCTCCTCGGGGTCAGCGCCCGGCCACGGCCAGGCTTAACCTCTGCCCTTTTCCTCCCGACCTCCAGCCCTGTTAAAAAGGGTTTAAATGCAAAGTTATTTGATAGTTAATCCTGGCCCAGAGCTGGTGGGGGCGGGAGCGGGGGGTGGCAACCCTGGGCTTTGGCTCTGGGAACCGCTGCCAGCCGGGACCCTCCGGCATTGCCGCCGGCACGGCCTGGCCGTGGTGATGCCGGGGTGGAGGTCGGGCAAAAGCGATGATTCAAGTCAGGAGGGTGAAAAGAGCTTAAACAAATCCCCAGTCCCTCGGCTGCCAGATGAAGCCGTTGGAAATTCGCTCCCAAGGTGCCGCGGGGAAGGGGGAGAGACGCTCCAAAAGCCCTGGGAGCTGTGCCTCCGCCATCCCTGTGGGTGTAGTGGGGCCGCTGAACTGGGAGGAACTGAGAAGCTGTGTGGGTGCTGGGAGGGCTTGGGGTTGGACAGGGAGCTCGGGTGGTGTTCTGGGGGCCAGGTCAGCACTTGGGGGGCTCTTTTGTGCTTTCCTGCTCTACATCCCTTTGCTTCTAGGCTAGAAAGGAGCAGCATCAGGAACCCTTCGTTTCACCATCGTGTCATCCACACTGCCCCTCCCAAATTCCAGTTTTGGGTTGCCAAGTGGTGACACATGGGGGCGTCCCTGCTGCTGAGCAGTCACCCCCAAAGCTGCTTACTGGGGAGCAAAGCCATCTGGACTTCTCCCACTTCATGCCATGGAGATGTTCGCTTGCTGTGGAAAGGCTTGGGGACACCAGCCATGGCCTGGGGGGGGTGCACAGCCTCTCCCACATGCATGCACGCTCTTGTGCACACACCATTGTGCAAGGGCCAGCATGGTGCATGTGCCGCCTTGGTGCACGCTCCATCGTCTTGCACTCTCCATCCCGTGCACCATCGTTGTGCACACTCCATCATCTCGCACGCTCCGTTGTCTTGTGCGCTCCATCTTCACTTGCGCTTCCTTGTCACGCGCTGTCTGGCAATGTGGTGCGAGCTCATTGTGCACACTCTGGCTCCCTGGTCACAGCATCGTGAGTGCTTCAGCACCTTGGACTCTCCATCACCGTGCTTGTGCACGCTCCATCACCCTGCACACTCCATCTTCGCCCGCGCTCCATCCTTGTGTGCGCTTCTGCATCTTGCGCGCTCCATCGTCATCTCTTGCACGCTCCTTCTTCACATGTGCTCGCTCTTTGCACGCATTTCATCATTGTCGATGTTCTGTCTTCGTGGTAGCTGCATCACACACACCCCAGCATCTTGCTCGCCTCATCTTCATGCGCGCTCCCGCATCCTGCGCGCTCCATCTTCACGTGTGCTCCATCACAGCGCACTCTCCTTCCTCACACCCGCCTGTGGCAACCCCGTGGCAGGGTGGGCTCTGTGTGGGGCCCCCTGCCCATCACCAAGCCGCCATCTTTCTGGTTCTGCCCAGTCCCTGACCAGTAAGGGTTAACTGGGGGGGGGAGGTTGCCTGCGAGCCCTCGTGCCAGTTCAGAAATGAATGTTGCCTTTAATATACCATCCTTCAATCCTTATCTCTCCTAATTTATTGGACATAACTGGTTGTGCTGATGGATTCGTGGCTTAGACCTTGGCTTCTAAATTTCAGCATTAATAATCTGCCCCTTCATTCTGCTCTCCAGATGTCTTTCATTTATCTGCTTATTCAGGAGGGGTGCAACCTCACGGCCTCGGTGCCAGCGCTAACGTGGCCCGGTGACAATAAATTTGGCCTTGTAATAACATGGCCAGATGAATGAATTGACCTCTTGGTGACTGTCACTCCCTGTCAGCCTCCCCCCTCGTTAGGGGAGCGAGCAGGCCCCTAACAATGGATGCCGGGGTCAGCCCCCTCCTCCCCACCTCTTGTTTTTTTCCCTCTTTTTATTGGTAATATTATTTTTTTTTATCCAAAGGGGAAATTTGTAGTAAAAATACAGACGAGAAGATCTCTTAATCAGGTTTGGAGCACGGGATGAAACCAAACATCCCTGTTCCTGAGGACAACTCAGATCCTATTAACAAGGAGCTTCAATAACAACCCTAGAACCGGGGCCGGGACCCCTCGGCCGGGCGGGGGGGACGTGGCACCGATCCCGGGATGAACCGGTGGCGGGATGAACCGGCGGCGACGCCGGGGCAGGTTGTACACCTGAGAGCGTGCCGAGGAATGTGTTTGCTTAATTAATTGGCGACGGGAGCGCGCCGGGGGTGTAAATCTAACGTGGGCCTTGGCAGCCTGCAGTGCCGCGCACGCAAGACTAGACTTTAAATAAGGGTGCAATTATTGTTTGAATAATTGACGAACAACGGGCGCGCATCGGCGCTCAGCCTAATGGGCTTTGATCGCTCGCCA